>PTEX01000129.1:1557117-1617888 GCA_003342815.1 Eudromia elegans | reverse complement strand
CGCAGGAACTTGAGGAAGAATTTCTTAACGGTGAGGGTGACAGAGCCCTGGCACAGGCTGCCCAGAGAGGTGGTGGAGTCTCCTTCTCTGGAGATCTTCAAAACCCACCTGGACACCACCCTGTGCCACGTGCTCTAGGAGACCCTGCGTGTGCAGGGGGGTTGGACTAGATGACCTCTAGAGGTCCCTTCCAACCTTAAGCATGCTGTGATTCTATGATCATCCTGGGTGACAGTAATTATTATCAGATTTAGCTCGAGAGCAATTGGAGAGTGGAAATATAGCAAAACCCTCTTGCAGGTCTTGTGTATTTTTATTCCATGGGTTGTGTTATACCATAAGTTCGTAAGGTGGACTTAACTATGGGGTTTGCTAGAAGGTGTAATACCCCTTGTCCCACAGTTTTTGGTTTTCTATTTCTAGATGTGCTGCAGATATAATATGGAGAAATACATGAAAAAATAATGTGCTATGGCTTCTCAAATATCCAAGTTATTTCAGGCTTGCTTGACTGAATAAATACATATTAAAAAAAAATACATGCCAAACAGTGTCTTCAGTCCTGCAGCAGATGTGTGAAGGAGTTGCCCAAAAGCTTTTTTTTTTTTCTGGTAGCAATGCCATGAAAACACTCCCCAAACAATCCCAGCATCTTCTCTGCATTCCCAGCTCTTCATCCTCACCCCGTGAGGGTGCTGCAGCTCTTGTGTATCCATGGGGCAAACTGATTGGGGTTAGAAACAAGCCTGGAGAGAAATTAAAGCGAGAATGGGAACTTGTCAGACTTAACCTGCGCTGCTGATATAATGAATGGGAGAAGCAGCAGCAGCAAGAATAAGTTATATGGTTCATTGTGTTGCCAGACAATTGTACTGGCAAACTAGGCATGGGAACTTGTGATGGGGTGGCACGGGTGTTAGGTCTGAGGAGGGCAGATGGACACAGGAAAAATGTTTCAAACTGACATCTTAGTTTAGACCTGCTTTAGCAGTATGAGGGTGCAAGGGGAAGAATTGTAAGGAGAGTTACTTGATTTGTGAGGAGAGCTTTTTTGTTTTTATTATTGGTCTTGTTCCTCTCTAATAACATCTACTAAATTATTTCAGTCATGGAGAAATTTCAAATAATATAATTTATTGGAAGGAGCTAAAAGGTAATCCAGGAGAAAACACAGCACTTCTGTGTAACGGAAGTTAGGAAGACTTTTGTCTTCTTTTTTGCTCATTTTCTGCATGTAACTTTAGTGGGGGGGTGTGCTGTTTTGCAATTACTTATTGCCAGCTACACCTTCAAAACTTTAAATAAAATTCAGCTCATTAGTAGTTTAACTCTCAGTTCATTTTAGATAAATGGTCTGATCTTACTCTGTTTTCTGATGTCAATTTAAAAATGATGATCATCCCGTTCAAGTTTTAGATGTACTTTCTTTCTAGACAGACCCTAATTTTAAAGAATATAGGGGTAACACCTATTTCATGCAATGTGAACTTTGCTACGACCTTTAAAAAGAAATCGGTAGAAGACTTAGCGTTAGATTCTATTTCTCTTACATGCAAAATCAGCAATGTGGTTTTAGATCTACATCCGAAAGGAAAACTGCTGTA
Source organism: Eudromia elegans (assembly GCA_003342815.1). Classification (NCBI taxonomy): domain Eukaryota; kingdom Metazoa; phylum Chordata; class Aves; order Tinamiformes; family Tinamidae; genus Eudromia; species Eudromia elegans. The sequence goes on along the minus strand of PTEX01000129.1, from coordinate 1,616,284 downwards.
TGTTAAATGACACAGAGCCAAGCCCTGTCATACTGCTTAGTGAGCTACAGCTGGAAGAAACCGTGTGGGCCCCGAAGAAGCTTTCGGAGGTGGCTCCCTTATAGCCCAAGTGGTGCCACCAGGCACGGGAGAGTTCATGCAGGAAAGCGAGCCCAAAGCATAGGGTAGTACCACATTACACTGTGGACTTTGCTGTGCGGTGGTTGTGGCTGAACGTGTTTTTAAAGCGAGTTTCAGAAGTGTAAGTTTTTTTGCACAATTGATTGTAAACCAATAATATTAAAATATATTTAAATTTCACGCCCAATAAAGTACATTTTAAGTCATGCCAAAAAAATCCCCAAAATACTTTAACAGTTTTGCATGTTTTTATGGTGTCTCCAGATGCACGCAGTGAAAGGTGCTTTTTATTCAGTATTTTGTAACTTAAAGTACTGTTTTATAGTTGTTCTTTTAATAAGATAAAACTAGCCAGATAAAACATCATACTCACAAAAAAAAAAAAAAAGAGAGAATATATGTGATTTCTACTTTGAGCATGTTTTCCAGAGGTAAAGGCTGCAGTTCCCTAGGGAAAGGCTGTCATAATATTATAGGGGGAAAAAAGCTTGGAAGGAACCCAGAGTTTGTGTGATAGGCCTGTAATGAAATGAGTTGTGGCTGCGTCTTTCCTGATACCTGTGCTGGAGTGATCAGGGACTGCGGAGGGAAGGAGTTTGTTCCAGTGAAGGCCGGTGTCTCGGCGGAGGAGCCGGGAGTTTCCTTCACAGGCTCCCCTTAGACTACCTGTCTATGGAGAGTTTTGCTACTAGCTAAGAAAGTCAAGAAGAGCTTGTGCAAGAAGAGCAGGCACTAAAGAGATGGTAAGAAGTGTAAGGAAAAGCTCTGAGGAAACAAGGGGTCTCACTGAAGCACAGCCCGGGCTCCTGAACACGCTGTGATCCTGGCTCAGGTCTTGCATCCTGGGTGATGGGGGAGGACACCGTTCTGGCATTCTGGCAGCTAGTTTGACTGCATTTCATACAGAGCTCAGTAGTGAAGCTCTCATTCTAGCAACAGTTTCACCCTTTACTTTTTCCACCGCTATAGATAAGGCAGTGGGTTCCCGCTGGGTAGGGGTTAGTCAGGAAGCAACCCAGCACCCCTGCTTTGCTACTCTAGCACATGCAAAAAAGTCACAAAAGAAAATTAGTAGATGGGTGCTTGAGGGGAAAGAGGAGGAAAGGAGGAACTAGATAAATCCCCTACCTAATCCTTGCAATAAGCTTGAAGTAAATGCACTGCTCGCTTTGAATTTAATGAAAATACAAAATGCTGACTCTGAGATGTTTATGTGAACATGGTCATAGTCTGCATGAGTGTTCCCATGTTTTACACAGTCTTTTTTTTTTTTCTATCAGGCTTAGATATAAATACATAAAAATGAAAGGGAGTGATAAGTCTGTATGTGTTTTATAGCCTTGTGCCAATAAAAAAAACAACACCCCCCCACACACACACATTGAGCTTTATTTTAGGTAAAGACTCTTGAAACTTTAGGGAAGGCCTCCCAGAGATGTAGCAATTTGGTTTACAAAGATAATTACATTTAGTTCCTGCGTCCCTGGTTCTTTGGGACTTGTGCGACTCGAGGAAAACAAACATTTGCTCTTGATTACTCTGTCCCCTGGGATCTTGTGCTGTGGTTTCAACCTGGAGTGATTCTGCCTTTGCTTTCCTAAGAACTTGGTGATTTAAACCCTCTAGAGGTGCTGCGCTGTGTGTAGTTACTAGATACGGGCATAATCACTGAAGCAGTACTAAGATAGGGACATGAACCGACAATAGCTGGAAATACCTCGGCTAAATCTTGACACGGAGTCTCTCGCTGTCGTGGGACACTGTATTTAGGGCAGCATACTTAATGCGAGATTTTTCTGGCTTTTAACTGTGTGCAGAGTTAATTGTAATCTCATTTTGAGATGAGGGAGAAGAAAAAGAAACCACTTGAGTAAAATGTATTAAAATAAAAATGAACATAGACGTTTCCGAGCTTGTTGAAGCAAAACTTGGAAGAGCAGAATGGCTTTTCCATCAGGCTCTTTTCCTCTGAAAATGGAGCTTATGTAATTGTGCTTTCCCTCTCCTCTTCCACCCCTGCCTTACTCAACACTCTCTGTTTTTTTTGGCCAGGTTCAACCAGGTTTACTACAGGGTATTAGGGATCAAAAATATTAAATTCTGATAATGTGTTGCATGGGTAGGAAAGAGTTAGTTCCAACTACACAGGCTTCAGTGCGAGTAGGAGCTTTGGTAAACAGGAGGGAGCACGTGCTGTGGTGTGAGGCCTTGCTGGAAGAGCCATCCCTGGAGCTTATGTCTGGCAGGACAGCCCCGTCTCTCCTGCCTCGGAGAAGCCCCGAGGCTTTTGGGTCACCGTTTTCCACATCTTTCTCAGCAGCACGTGAGTGAGTTCCCTCCCATGGACCCGGGACACCCTCTTAGCTCTTGTGTGGGCACTTGTGTGGGGCAGCGTCTCCTAGCATCCAGCTGTCTCTGAGCCCTACCTCTTCTGGTGGTAAATCTCTGCAGCTTGAGGGTGCTAACACCCTTGTGGACCAAGTGTGGGGCCAAGGGAGAGCTGTGGCGTTTGCAGAGATAGCCTTGCTGCTCCGGGAGGCAGGCTGGCCCAGCAGGACCATCGCCCTGGTAGGTGCTGAAGGACAAACCTGGGTCTGGTGCCTCCTCTTTCATCTGCCTCATTTGGCAAATATACTTCTCATTACGTGCCTGGGAATTCATTCCTGAGACACCAACCCTTTGGAAACCAACCTTCACTGCTCTTGCTGTTCATATAAATATTTGCATTGAGAGCTGTGACTGAACATCTGGCCTGAGCCCATCACGTGGTTTGACACAACGTTTTAGAGCAAGAACGGAGTGCCTGTGTCCAGAGTACGCCGCTGCTCCTACCCCGCAGCCGTCGGAAGTGGTGCATATCCCGGCAGGTTTTTTCAGTGACTTGCAACATCTATTTAAAGCTGGTTCATTTGAACAGAGTCAAGACATTGCTTTGATATATTCCATAGTATTTTTATGCACATACACACTGTAAATAAACAACGTGAACAGTCCACGCCAGCACGATCACGGGACACGGGCTTCACTTCTAATCTGCGCAGTGGGATGGCAGATGCGGAGCGGAGTATGCACAAGTGATGGCTAGCTGTAAACACGTTCTTATAATAGTGTGAACACGGCCTTTAAGAGGAGTAGTGTTTTGTTTAGCTATAATCTAATCTGCTTCTTGAAGAAAAATTACCGGAAGACCTAAAGCGGTTCCTCTATCGGCTTGGGAACATATGTATTGTTTCATTAAAGTGCTTTTTTAAAAGCAGCTCTAAAAGGGCTTGTGAACTTGAATGATTTAAGTTTAATCATACCAGATGTTGGCTTTCATAGTGAGTTGCTGTTTGGGTTACATACAAGCATCTTTTGGTCAGAGAAAGCAACGTTCCCTGCAGCAAAGCAGTTTTTCTTGGAGTAACGAGAAGAGCTTGGCCTGCTTAAGAAAAAAAAAGAATTATAATAATTTAAAGAATTAAAAGTGTTGGAGGACAAAGTTTTCTGCTTTGCAGGGTGTTGTCTCTACAATTGCAGCTATATGGAAGAGGTTGTTTGTGGAAAAACTTAGCACAAGCAATGTTCAGAGCCCTTGAAGGCCTGTTGGCTCTGCATTGGCTCCTAATTAATGACCCATATTCTCGCAGCTGCCTTGAAATTTTCTATGATGTGACTGGACCAGTGGAAAACAATAGAGTCATTTATTTCCAGCTATCTTGGTTGCAGGAATAAAGGACTGATTCCTGCCAGAGTGTGGCTGCTGTTGGCTGCAGTATGGAAACTTGACAGTTTTTATGGTCAAGAGAATATCACAAGATTAAGAGATCTAAGGACAAATAGTCAAGTTTTCTTCAGATGCAACATGTTGTTTTTTTCTCAAGCACATTGCATGTCCTTAAAGCCAAGTTGGCCAGTTCTGGCTACAATAGTTCCATAGTTTAAAAAAAAATAAAAATTAAAAAAAAAATGTTCAAGGCTCCAAAGGCTCCCTAACAGAATACTTGGAATGGAATAAAATATGGACTCTGATACTTGCTAATTTATTTATTTCACCCAAGTTAGCATATACCTTTAAATTTAGCTAAACACAAGCAAGACAAAGCTCTTTACAACTTTCATGCTCTTTTTAAGCAATCTTTCAGCAATCTTGGGCTGCATATGCACCAACCTTTGGCTGTTCCGTTGTTCCAGACATTCAGTGGATGTTCAGGGACAGCCAGTGTAAGTCTGGCCTGCAGTGGAAACTAGGACAAGGACATGAGATTTCTGCATGTCTGCTGGTAATATTTGGTAACCAAACCTCAAGAAATGGGAACTTGCTTGAACAAGGATATGTGGGGAGAGAAGTTCGCATAGCGCTTGTGAATTTAAATATCACACATTTCTAATCAGCCCTTTTCACCTGATTTTCTCTCTGGCAAAACTGGTCGAAGTGGGAATTGTGTCTGCTAACAAAGCAGCAAGATGGTGCATATACTCAGATTTGTGATCACGTGTGTATGAGTGCGTGCACGTGTGTGTACATGCATAAACATACTTTTTTTCTGAAAAAGCTGGAGCACTTTCACTGTGCTGCAGCCTAGAGCACTTTCCAAACAGTTTGCCAGCTATTTCATATGGGATTTGGATGGATATGGATATGGATATGCTAGCACATTGCCCTGGCATTGCTGGTGGTGCCAGAAGGATCCCGTTGTTTGAGTGGGGTCTTGCTCACAGGCACTTCTAAGGAATTAATTCAGTGCACGTTGCATTGAGTATTAGGTTTGTTCCTGTGTTTAGTGTTGTGTGGCTGTTTGGCAGTGTCTGGACACGGTCCCGTTGCGTGTCTTGCTGGACTGTTGCAGGCAGGTCTAGCCGTAAGCGTGGCACGTGTTGCATACCTGCCCAAGAGCGGCCAGAGCTAGGGCCAGCAAGGCCCGCTCCTCAGAGAGCTCTTTCAAATGCAACGTGAACCTTCTGTTCCTGATCAGCAGTACCACAAGTTGATTCATATGTACTCCATGCATCTTTTCAAATACTGCCAGAAACAGCCTTGCAGCTGGGGCCTGCAGCTGTTTGCGGTGTGGCTCTAATTCCACAGTTCCTTATGCTCCTTATGCAAACCAAGGCGAGCTACAGGCTACAGCCAGGCTCTCCTAACCAGAGGGGAGGACATCTCTATTATTCCACTGTGTAAGTAAGCCCTCAAACCCACGCTTAGAAAAGTCATAGTGTTGCTGGCGGCTGACCCACATTTTTCTTGCCATAAGGTTCGTGCAGTGTTCAGGGATGACTTTCCAAAGGAATCCTCCAGTTGGAGCTCACAGCCCTTACCTTTCCTTTGGCTAAGGCTTCTGTTTGGGAGGGGGAACTGAACTGTCCGCTCTTCCCTGCTTCTCCATATCCTGTCTTCTCTGCCAAGTCTTCCAAAGGAGACATGTTGCTGCTTTGTGCTGATGAAAGCTGTTTTTGATTCCAGCTTTTCTAGGGAAAAAAAGTTGTAAAGTATAGGATAAGAAGGATATAGTCATTTAATATTGCTCAATCAGGGGATACAAAGCTGATGGAGAGGAGGAATAACTGCTCAGTGCTTGCACCGTCACTGCTCCAATGCTGACATGGATGGAAAACTGTCACCCAACTGCTCACAAATGCTTGTCAAAGGCTTCCTTTTGAAAACTGCTGTGGCCAATGCAAAGTTGATTAAGCGGTAGGATCACGGCGTGTCTGTGCATTTTCTGTGTCAACACCCTGGCCTCTTGGCAGCCCCTTTGAGGTTCCTTCTGGTGATTTCTGACACAAAGGCTCGCGAGCGCCCACATGAGCTAACGCAGTCTCAAACCCGAGCTGGCGGCGCGAAGTCCTGCCCGGCATCGCTCGTAACCAGGGCTCCGCTCGCGCCCTCCAAGGTGAGCGTCCACGGGAACTCTTGTGCTGCTGGCGAGGTAGGTGCTCCTCCCCTTCCCCCGGCATCGTCACCTCCCTCTCCTTCCCCGGCTGGTGGAAGTCACAGACCGCGTGTCTAAGCGCGAGGCGAGTAGGCAGGCGAAGGGAAACGCATGTTTTCACCTGTGCCTAGCAGAGATAAGAACACCTTCCTGGGTCTCACTGGTGAAGAGGGATGGGGATGGCCGGCGTAGACCCACAGCCAGGCTGTAGAAGGGGTGGCAGAACTTAGGAGTTTGGGAAGGTGCAAAATGTCTTGTGGATGAAGTGAGGTTTATTCAGCTTTGTGCCCATCTGGGATCTAGGAAATTTTGTGTGCCTCTTTGCTTGTCTCATGGGGATAAGTAAATCAGCTGAACTGCTTACTCTGCCATCATGTTCACCTCAAGATGTATCTTTCTTCCTTCAGCTTGTGCATTTTTTCACCCGGATAGGTGGAGGCAGAGATAAGAACTAATAAATCAGTGTTGTGAAAGTAACTCAGCCCCGTAAGCTGTTGCCAGGAACGCAGGCAGGTCACCGCCGCAGCCTGAATCATCCCGTTGCACCGTGAGAGGGCAGCTCTGGAGGAGATGAGAGCTCCTCTGAGGGCTGTGTGGCCAGAGAATTCATTTGGAAATGACAAATTTTGCTGTGGAATTAGTGAGGGAACCTCTCCACCTGCAGAGAGAATCGTCAAGTCCGAGCCTGAAACTGAGAAATCCGTGCGGATGAGACTTCTATTTTTTTTTCCACTCTAAGTGCCAGATAAAGATGTTTTCTGCTGTGTTTGTAGTAGTACTTGGAAGCACAGGATCCTCTCCCAAGATGCAGTGTGTATCAGTAAGGACTAAAATATCTTGCCGGAGAAGAAAAAGAAAAAAATCTAGCTCTCAAAACAGCACTGTTCTGTAGGTTGTGCTAATTATTGCTTTCTAGTGTGTGATTGTGATTTTTGGCACGCAGTGTCACATACCGAATTCCCAAAATAAAGTGTTACACGATACCTAAGAGCTCTCAGGCGGCTTTAAAAAGAGATTTGTCCACTAAGTGGGTATCTCTTCTGGTGAAGTCAAGTGATGGATGCAGGAGGAATGGTTTAAGAAAAGGGAGCTGTAGTCAGCAAGTAATCTGTCTCTGGAAATAAGGGCAAGGGAAAAGGAAAACCTTCCATCAGTCCCGTGTTTGTAAAAGTTGTCAGAAATCCTGCTTTGATTGTAAAGGATTTACAGCTATATGTTTGAATAGCTAAAACATCTGTTCAGCAATATTGTGAAATCCTGAACTCTTGATAAAGGGGACTGCTGAGGGATTGGTTCCTAGCGACTTTACAGGCAGCAGGAGCTGTAAACAGCGGTCACCGCTCGCCTTTCCTAGGCTTGGCCGGAGGATAACTTAAAGCGCAGCTAGTACTTAATGCACGAGTGTAGGATTTTCCCCTGAGAGGAGGAAGGCAAGAGTGCAGGAAGCGCCTCGGAAATGGTTCATGACACAAACCTGAGGTTGTAAATAAAAGAGAGAAGGGAGCGAGCTCGTGAATGCAGTTTGTGAACAGTTGAAATACTGATACCACAGCCGCAAAGGGAGCCCAGACCTCTCCGAGAGGGAGCACATCCTCACCGGTGGCGATGGACGGCGAGACGGCACCGGCTCCGCGGAGAAGAGCCGGCAGGGCGGCGCGGATTGCCCTCGGCGTGCTCGCCAGCGGCACTGTTGTGCTTGGCACCGTGCTCTTCTTGGGTAAGTAAGTGAGGAGGTCTGCGCGAACGCGAGCCTACGTCGCTCCAGCGGCTCCGCTCCGCTGCCGGAGCCGTGCTGCATGACTTATCTCTGCATCCTTTGGGGAAATCCTCAGCCTCTTCGCCTTAATTTTTTTTTTTTCCTGTTTTATTTTTACCCTGGGGTGGAAATGTGCCAGTGGAGAGATTGCTTGTGAGAATGCTATCGCTGCGACGTGAGCTCGTGCAACCAGGAACGAGGAGTTTAAATTTGTGTGCTCGCTTGGGGAGATTGTGTGCATCAATAACGCTGGTTAACTCGCAGACTGTGACCTAGGTGGACTAATATTCTTCATTTCCTGACAATCAGTCTGTAGTGCATGCATTTTACAGAATCTTTTGGGTTATCCCTCATTTGGTTTTCATTAGGGTTTGACTAAAATTCCTCTAGAAGGTTTCGATAGTGCCTATGCTTGCACATTTTTTAGCTGCCTCTGTTTTTCTAGGGTGAATTGCAAAGTCGTCTTTGCAAATATCGTAAAAAGTGTATCCGGGATGAAACTAAAGCGTTTTGATCAGATTTATTAGCTGTGACTGGGCAAAATGGGGAAGGAAATAGTTTTTCCTCTGCAGGGTATGGAATCGTTTGTAGATTGACTTTTTTTGGAGTATCACATGGAAGTACCTCTAAAATGATGTGGATTAGTAAATCTGTCTTCAGAAGACCCCAGTGAATCGAAAGCGTTATTCTGCAGCGCTTGCAGAGACGCATCCTCGTTTGGAATCCCACAGCCCAACTTCTAATTTCTCTTGATCGGCACCAGTTTCTGTGGACTTGAGGTGGAGCCTGTAACTGTGTCTTTTGCTTCCCTCGGGTCTTTTATGATCTTTTTGGAAAGGTATAGTTTGTTTAAAGTCAACCTTTGTAGGTTTTTCTATAGAATACTTAAAGCAACAGGCTCCCCTTTTTAGTACTTTTCCATTCTAAAGCAAATTCTACAAACATTTCCGCGCAAATAACTTGTGTTATGTGAGAAATGGCTTTATAAGTATGAACAGAATTGGATGCTCGCCTTGGTAGGGCAAACTACTGATTATACTTTTTTATAAGTGTTTTTGACGCAAAAAGAAATGCAGCGTTAAACACTATGCATTAATTGAGAGCTTGTTTTTCAACACGAGATAGTTTATGTATTATTGTTTTTAGAAAACTACACAAAATTACCACCATAGCTTATCAGAGATGAGTCCTTTATCCATAGATCAGACATGAAATTCAAGCAAATACATTGATTCTTATAGATAAGTATATCTGTTTACTTAGGCCCATTCTGTACCCATGGATTCAGTGTAAGGTTTTCCACTGGCATAACTGCAAAGAAAATACAAATGCTGGCTTTGGATCAAGCAAAATGTTTTTAGAATTTGTTTGCAATTTGACAGAGATTTTCAACTGAAAGAATAAAGGAAAAAAATAACATTTTGTCAATGAAATGTTCTAGTGTTTCTTTTTCAGTGTTTTTACACTATATTTCATGTGTAAGTTTACTTGAACTTACTTTTTTGCTAGTTTTGCAAAATTACAGGCAGTGAAAGCTTTAAATTATGGTCTTATGGGGCATTCTAGATGACCTTTATGAAACACATCAAAATGACCTTTTTTTCTTCACTTTTTATTTTGTTTCTGGTAAACAACAACTGATCTTCAGTTTTGTTGTTGTTGTTGTTGTTGTTTTTGTTTTCTGAGGAGTTAAACCAAAGGTTTCTCCTCTAGTCTGATTCTCCTCCATGGAGAGCCTGGAAGAATCGTGTGTTTCTGTGCAGTGTTGCTTGTACCACCAGTACCAAAGCACAGGTTCTCGGGCACTTTTCTGCATTTCCCAGATGCCTGTAATGCCTCTGTGCACACAGGTTGGTGCTTCCCACTAAGTCTGAGTCTCCTAGACAAGATTAGGACAGAACAGTAGACCTGCCCAGGTCATAGCCATGCTGCTTGCTGGTGGAGGCAGCAAGGGCAGTCTGCCCTGAGGCAGCTGAAGGCATCTCCTGGCCTCATGGTGCAGCTGTGGGCATCTCTGAGGTCAGCAGAAGAGCGTGACCTTCAATGGAGCCCACCACCCTCAGTGACAGCTCAGTGGGGCTCTGGAGGCAGATGTGTTCCTGGATGTCCTGGGTATGGTCTTCCCACCCAGGTGCTAAACCAGGAGCATGCCTACTCTGAGCATCTCCGTATGGTTGGGAGAGCTCACGGTCCATTGTAAAGACCCCTGAAAAAAGGAGTGATCTGCGGCCAGACAGAAACTCCTGACTCAGAACTACCCCTCACTCCGGAGACAGGGCCAGAGCAGAAGGAAGCAGCTCCCTGGCCTCTTCCAGGCAAAACATAAGGCAGCTCTACAGCACGTTCCTGTAGCCTCTCCTCCTGCTCGTCGTGGGCCTTTGGACCTCTCAAATTACAAGAGTGTCCACATTATTTGTGTCCGGAGATTTCTATGTGTTTTCCTCTTTCAGATTTTTTTTTTTTGTGTGTTTTTGACCTTATCCGGGTTCATTTGCTTAAGCATCTGGCAATAAGCTCACCGAGCAGATGCCGAGAAGCTGGGACACTGAGTCCTAGAGCCAGTGCTGTGGGTAAGGATCTAGTGACGAGTCCTGGTAGCGAAAGAAGGCAAGAGAATAAAAACAGGCAAAAAAACCCTCTAAAAACAAACAAAAACCCACTACAGCTCAGAGTAGCTTTTTAATTAAAAGTGAAGTATTTTTGTCAAAGATTTTCTTTTTGATTGCCCCCTAATGAGAATATCTAAACGGAACAAAGCATTTGATTTGCTATTTTCTTTAATTTTGAAGTATCAAAACTGGGAGGACTGTTTTAGAGTAGTGGGTTTTTTTTATTTTCCTTCTGTCATTCTTTTGTGTTTTCCCTCATTTGCCAGTGAGTACAGTAAAATTAAATAGTATCTGGCGTTTTCTCTTCTTTCTGTTTATTTTTTCTTAAGAAAAAAAAAGCTTTCTTGCCCAATATCCGGGCAAGTTTTAAAAGGCTAGCTTAAAGAAGGGCAAAGGTGAGCCTCCCTGAAGAACAACACTTGGAAACATGTGAAATAATAAAGGATAATATTCCTGTTATTTTTTTTTTTCCGGAGTTATATGGAAAAGATGGAAAAGCTTTATGTTCAATTCTAGCATTAGCAAGCACCGCAAGATTTCCCCATGTTGAAATACATACTTACCAATGAATATATTCTGTCTCTCTTGACCAACATAAAACTTCAGAAGAAATTGCTTTATAGAAACCAGCACCATTAGAGTTATCATACCTTGAAATATTCTGCTGGTGTGCTTTTATATTTATTTTTTCCCCCCACCGTAATCTTTGTTAATGTAACGGAAATAGCAAGGCTTTTCCTTATGTGTGTGCACATCTACCTCTTGGGACTCTTTCCCATCCTCATCCCAAGCATCAATTAGCTGCATATTTGCTGCCTGACAGCAGCATCTGAAATTAGCAATTCCTGTGCTTAAGCTTCAGCGGCAGCTGTAATACATATTTTTAAAAGACGAGCAAAATCAATGGAGAATTCCGTAGTTCATGTCAGCAAGGTTTTTGGAAGCAATTGAAATCATGAGAACTGGCTCCCAAAGGTACTGTAAAGCGCACTGCGGTTTATAAACCACAGCGATTACGGTGTCTGTCGCTATCGAGGTTATTTCTAACTGCAACAAGGGTGTGTTGCAAGTGGCCTGTCGGTGCTGGGTGGTGCCTGTCGGGCCAGGCAGAGCACGTACCCTCCACTGCAGGCAAACGTGAGCACTGTTGCACGCGAGCGGCTGCAAAAGCCCTGCAAAAGCCTGCTGGGCAGCTACACGTTAAATTGCCAGCTGTGGAAGTTGCCTCTCTGGAGGCTGAAAATGTCAATGGTTAATTGTTTATTTTTTGGTAGCGTGCGCTGTTCTTGACTATGGTGTACACAGCCTGTTCCTCTAGGCACTGTCCAAATGGGCAGTGAGAGGTAGTCCTTGCTTCATCCTGCCTCCCAGCCAAGACAAAAGAGACGCGGGAGGAAGCATGGGAAATGATCCTTCAGGAGCTAACGGCTTGCTAGGAGCTGCAGTATTTACTTAGTGCGTATTCTGACATTTAAAAATAACCGTAGTCAGAGATGCTTTAGGGTCAGATCTTGCCCTAACATCTGAATGATCAAATACGTAACGTTTGCCTCGAACCAGGAGTGCCCAGTTCATTGCAGATGATCTCATTATGGCTTTCCATTTTGCAGTGAGCCAAGGCCTCATCAAGTTCCATCAGAAGCCACAATACTGTTTGACTTCAGCATGCATTGAAGCTGGTAAGCAGCATTTTTCTCCCCTCTGTTACAGGGTATTCACACTATGTTAGTGAGATAGTGATACCGTTTCAACTGCTCCATCACTCCTTTACTTATAAAACCTCATTAATAATGGAAAAAAAAATAATATTTTAAAAAAAATTTATCAATATTTAAGTTACTGTGAATCTGGGGTTTTTTTCTACAATTCAGCTTCATATTATGATTTGTTTTAGCTTGATGCTACCTGAGTTAACTTGAAAAGCTTCCTAAATATTTTGATTTTTTTTTTGTAGTTGTCTTTTGTTTGTTCTGCTTTTTATAGAAGACCAAATGAAGGGTGACTCAACTTTAAGATGTATTTTGCTGTTTCCTTTTCAGTAGTTAGAAAAGTAGCAGGCCAATGAATGGTTACACACAGAGAGGCTTTAGCGACGGATCTTACATAGACTGAAAAAATCCTAAAGAGGTAGCTGTAGTTCAAAATCTGGAATGACTTCCAGATTGTCCATCTCTTTTCTCCACACATGTGGTAATCTTGATGGAGCTGGGACACCCGTTAGTACTAAATGTGTGCTATGGGGCTCAGGTTTGGTAGGACCTGAAGGTGACACTTTGCACCGGTCAACTTTGTTACAAAGTTTTGATCTCACAAAATCTGTGTGATTTTTATCATTGAATTTAGTAAGAGCAAAGACCAAACGATAGTTATCACATCTGGAAATCTGACCTGAGATCCGAGCTGTTTTATTAGCTTAGTGCCACAAAGTGGACCTTATGTGAACTGGTAAGAGTATTTATTACCATTCTAAATCATATTAAACTAATCCTGTAAGGTGTCTGGCTTGTGTTTGAAATCCTTAAGAGATTTCCTCATGACAGAAAGGAGAACCTGTCCTTAGGTGTCTGGCTCCGGCAGCTCAGATTCTTGTAGCACTAGATTCACTGGTCACCTCTGTACGGCACTCAGGAGGCAAGCATGGCACACATATTGGGAATTCTTGGGAACTGGGAATTCATATGGATGCCGTTAGAGGTTAGAGAAGCATGAGCAGCATTCTTGCTGCCTTTTGAAAACAGCAGAGGTTTGGACCAGACACGTCGGTCCTAGAACCATAAGACTTCGCTTTCAAGTGCGGTCAACATCACATTTCAGAAACTGGTAAATGTTAATCCTTTCTGGACTGCTGCCTGACATAATTCTGTTTAACAAAAATATTTCATAATATTTGTTTTTTTAACAGCTGCTGCCATCTTAGGCAAAATAAATCAATCTGTAGATCCTTGTGAGAACTTTTATCGATTTGCGTGTGACGGCTGGATATACAATCACCCTATCCCAGAAGACATGTCAAACTATGGCGTATATCCCTGGCTGCGGCACAATGTGGACCTCAAACTAAAGGGTAAATATGTCATTTCTGAAAACGTTAAGTTGCCTTTTGAATGGAGCTTGTTAGCTGGCTGCTTTGAAATAAACAAGAACTCTCTGCTCCTTCCTTGGTGCTGCGCAATAGCCAGCAGACCAATGCATTGTTCTGTTTCAATGGTATTTTTGGTGGGTTTTTTAGTGAAAATAACATTAAGGAAATATGACTTACAAGAGAAATAGAAAGCAGGAACAAAAGGATACTTAAGCCAAAGGAAAGCACTGCAGGATTTGAGGCATCCCCCCTCACAGGAGCAGAGCAGAGCAGAGCACGAGACCACAGCGTGCACATTTAGAGCTGGGGCAGACATTAAGCAAACATCAGTCTAGGAGAGCACTCCCTCTGCCAGTGGCCAATGGAAGGAAAAGAATGTAATAGGGCAGAAATAGAAAGATATTTTTCAGCATCCTTAGCTAGTTTTGGGGCAGTAGGCAATTTGCAGACTTCCGGAGATGGAGGTTTTTGATGATTCTGTTTTCTTCAAGGTGCTTTGCCAGGTGGCAAATAGGAGGTCTAGATGTGTGGCTGCCACTGGAGCACCTGAACTATCATCAGTGAAATGGAAGCCTGCTTAAGGATGTGTCTCCAGTTAAAAATAGCCTGAGGTGGAAACGTGTAGGAAGGGAGATATTTTAATCTGTGTGTGAGCTGACTTTGTGCCGTGCTCTGCAGTAAGGCCACCTCAGCAGGAAGTTCCACAGACCAACCGGGGAAAGAAAGGTGATGATTATTGCTGGGTAGGAAAAACACACCAGGTTTCTAAGATTGCCACTAAAACCATGAGTCATGCAGAAGGAGGGAGATGTGCAAGATTTAATATTGTCCTCGACGTGCCTGTGCGTTGTATGTCTTAAGCATGTTGCTGATATATTAGTTGACGTTTATAACAGCCTGCTTGCGCTCACCACAGAACACAGATGAGTCTCTGGATGTTGTGTTTAAGGTGATTTATGGCATTTATTATTCTATTTTGTGTATATGCGTGTGTGTGTGTGTATGTATCAAAGCGCTCTCTACTTCTTTCTTCAATCATATCACATTCAGTCTTCACATCATGAAGTATTGTAAAAGCTGTAAAGCTTTTGTAAAAGCTGCCTTCGGTTTTGGAGTGTGAGTTTGGAAATTTCGGTACAGGATGCAGTCTGATGACTGCCGTTTTAAGCCTGCTGAAGATGTCACAACCACAGGAAAAATTACAGCCGGAGCCTGTTTTAAGTTATACATTTATACTGTAACTGTTCTGCTGCCAAAATAAGAATGTGCTAGATAACTGCATGTTCTATCTGAACCAGAGCCATATATATAAGCCAGATCTAATTGAATATAGAATGGCAAGCTGTGACTCGCATCCTGAATTTCCTCTTTTTGCAGAGATTAATCAAGGGCATCATGCTAAGCCACAATTTTTTTTTTTATGGATTTCCTGTTGCAGCCCCTTAGAAGTTGCTAATGGATGGCTAGGAAAAAAGAACACAAAGAAAGATGCATCCAAGTGAGAAGTAGTTGCTTAATGACAACTCTGTGTCAAAAAAGGGTGTAATGAGACCCTGATAATTACTTTACAAGGTGGTCTGACGTGCTCCTTAGCAATGTACAGGGACAAGGATGTGAAACGGTGGTTGGAGATGATTGAATATAACTTTTCTTACCTTCTCTTTAACTTTTTATTTAATAAACCCTCCAAACTGCAAATGGATAGATTTCAGTACATGGGGCTGAAATAACGAGGCATAACTTCAACCTCTATGTATGTTTATGATTTAACTCGATTTGCTTTATTAAGTGAGCATGGCACTCCCAGTTTTTCATTTTGTCATCAGAAGTTTTAGCAAGATGAAGAACTTCTGCACAGAGGGACATATACAGCAGACCAGACTT
This sequence comes from Eudromia elegans, assembly GCA_003342815.1. NCBI lineage: Eukaryota > Metazoa > Chordata > Aves > Tinamiformes > Tinamidae > Eudromia > Eudromia elegans. The sequence continues at coordinate 1,600,921 of PTEX01000129.1, read as the reverse complement.
TGGAAGCCAACTTAATCTCTTTCCTAAAGAGCTCTTAGTGGAGCTTTGTACTTTATTGTAAATTTCTCTGTTTGACACTGAGTAGATTAAAAATTCCCATCTTTAAAGAGCTGCTTATTACTCAAGTTCTATATTCTGAAATATTTATCATGTTAAAGAAAAGTATTAATCTTAAAATGATAACACGGTTTGGGCAGAAAGCCACATTTTTCATATTTGATACTCTTTGATGGTGTGATATAGATGTGATATAGATATTACTCAGGCAATATATTAAAAAAATGATGTTACTTAAAATAAATTATTTGAACATCTAATCTGTTTTCTGGTCCCTGGATTTTCCTGAGTCTTAAGTAGAAAGGGAATTTGGGTATTTTGTAAGTTCTGCAAGTTCTCTATGTACATAGCCTTGGTTACATGAGACATCTTCAGTCTTCTGTATGTTTTATTTTGTGTTCAGAGGCAATCACATGAAGGAATATCTTCCAGCAGTTAGTAGGTAGCCAGGGGACAAATTAGCTCTGGCTAACCAATAAGTACGACAGCAGAGTGTACCAAAAATCTTCACTAACTGTTGCTGCGTTTGAGAAGGAAGAGAATGAAGCATATGAAGGTTGGGTTTTGGTTTTTTTTTTGGGTGGATGCAGACACAGAGGAGCCCAGGGCCTGGCCTTCAGTGGCAGGGAATGGCAGAGCGCTTTCCCTGTCTGTTCAGACTTTTCTTGATTTAACTGGGAATTGTAAAGAGAAATAGGGGGCTAGGTCAGCTAGGTCAATGAGAAGTAGTGGAGAGTCATCAGGCAGTAGATTTTGATTGACTGAAGAAAGGGGACAAGGAAGGTGTATTCCAGGGTGCTCTAGATTTGCACAGTGTAGTGTGGCAATCAAAATCCTATTTTTGTACAAGAATTTGGGTTTATAATGGATAGGAATAGAAAATACTTTATACTCCTGTGGCTTTCCTTTGCTGTCTTAGGAGGGACTCAAACTAAAATTTTATCGTAATTTTCCTTTCAATTTCTTTCCCATTCTTTGTCTAAGGGTCACTTGGATTTCTTTTTTTAGCCTCAGAGAAACCCACAAGCTTCATGTGAAACTCACTTTGATGTCTTGACTACACAAAGTGGAAAAAGCCCAGCCCAGTGAAACATTAGCAGTAATAACATTTCATACCTTGTGGGAGAACGTACAGAAGACAGCTCCAGATAGCCAAAGTGCACCAAGAAGATCAAAGATGAGTTAAAAGCAGAGTCTTGTGCTTTTGGTTGCAACTCAGATTAACAGAATCATAGAATCATTCTGGTTGGAAAAGACCTTCAAGATCATTGAGTCCAACCACACACCCGTCACCACCCTGCCTGCTATACCATGTCCCTATGTGCCTCGTCTACTTCTTGAACACTGCCAAGGACGGTGACTCCACCACTTCCCTGGGCAGCCTGTTCCAAGGCTTCACCATTCTTCCCATGTAGAAATTTTTCCTAATAACTAGCCTGAATCTCCATGGTGCAACTTGAGACCCTTTCCTCTTGTTCCTTTAGTTGACTGACAGCTAATAACTTCAAATATTTAGGTTAAAATTTTTTGGTTCCTCATGGAACTGTATTGGTGAGAACAAAAGTAGTTTCTCTACTTTTCTCATTTCTGGCTGAACTAAATCATCCCCATAACTTGAAGCAAGCCTTTCTTCTGCAGATGCACCCCAGGCTCATTGAAAGGTACTGTAGTTTGTTAATGGCCATTTTAGCACTGCTGGGATTGTGAAGTAGCCCATGGACTCTTTCAAAAGGGAAGAAATGGTTCAAATTTGGCCCCTGTGATGTGAAAAAGAGCTATTTCAAGCTACAGCCATTTCAGCTTTACATTGCGTCAAGGTTGCAGTGTCTCTGCAAGTTAATATGCGCATTTCACTTGCTGCAAAATTTCCTGCAGCTATTTTAAATTTTCGGTTTGGTGGGTGACCTTAATTAAGAGCTTAGGAGCATTGCCCTCTTACCATTGAAAAGCAGGTGGCTTTTTGTGAATAATTCCAAACTGGAAGCCTGAGGCAAGTGTGAGAGTACCTGTTACCCGTGGTGAATGCTGATCATGAGCCGCTTGCTTTTATTTTCTCTAAGGTCTGTAGACCATTTTTTTTTCCCCTCCCCTCCAAGTGACCCTGCAGGAATCAATAACAAAAGCAGCCTCTCCATATATTCCTAAATCGCAGCATCACCAAGGAAGTGTTTGCAATTATATGAATACTTTGTGAACATGTCTTTCAGTTTTTTAAATTTGATTTATGTCTGTGGAAATCAGTTTACGGATTATGTTCTCATACTGGTGCTGCTCCAATGAGGCACCTAGTTTTGACTAATTTGCTGTGCTAAGTTTTCTTCCTCAATATCTCAATATTGAAATTTGTATTATGTTGACCATAAGTTCATCCTTTCAGACAAACCCCATAAGTCAGTGTTGGCTGGTTGCTGCACTGCTCAGAGGACTGGGTGCTGCTGGGCTTCTCTTCCCACGACCTTTGGCAGACACATGGTTGGGACCACTGGGATGGCATAGATATGGCTTATGGCATCTGTATTGTAGCACTGAAAATGGCATATTTATCTAAATGTAAGAGAAAAAAGACATAGCACAAGTCAGGCAAATCTGTCTGGCAACAAGTTAACATTTTGATTTTTGATGAAGTACCCGAATCAGAGATGGAGAAGCCAAGACTTCTTATGAGCTTTTGTGGCTGCATGAAATTAAAGCTGCATTTGTAATGGGTGCTTTGGGGAAACCATGAGCACGGAGAAGAGATCATTTTGGTTCCTGGATGAGGTTTAAGGCAGCACAGTTGCAGAGCCACAGGATTCCCACAGTGTCTGCCTGGTCAGTTGACGAGAACACCATCTTCCTATGGGCCTTGCATTAGAACAAGTTTAGTTTAGGCTTGTATCACTCTCTCATTCCATACATGACACAATCTTCAAACTAGGTTTATAGTTAATCTCTATTTCAGCTGATACCTGCATCAGGATTATATATTTATATCTTTGGATATTTCATTCTAAAATTGCTGTATGACTATATTTTGTACTGGTAAATCTTCAGAAAGAGGCATTCATCCCTTAATAAACAGGAGTAGGTGACATTTGATTTTCCATATTCACTAACTAAAATAAAAAATATCAATAATGCATGTATATGTTTAAAATATAATATAATCAAGTAAAGCTTAGTGCTGGCTTTTCACACACAGCTCCAATTGTATGGTAACATACTGAGATCCTACAACTTTCTGGCTTAAATGCACTATAAATTAACCTGCTTACTCTAGTCACCATATGACAATGTTATCCTATATAATAGCAGCATGCTGAGAAGTAGGGGAATATTGCTCAAAAGATTGTATAAAATAAATATTACTGAAATCAGATTTATGAATAATGGCTCTCACCTCCCCACAAGATGATTTGCCTTTCCTATTTAAGTTTACAAACTTAAATAGAATTTAGAAATAGAAATTATTTTAGTTGATTTTTGTTAGAAACTCACATGATGTACTTTTCATATAAAAACTTAGAGAATTTACAAAACACTAAAATTATAGCTACAAACAACATTGTCATTTAGGAAATATGCTGTATATCATGTCATTGAGCAGCATTAGAAAGAGTTTATGTAAGCACAGCTGTCCAACAGCCATTTCCATGAAAACTTTCATATTATTGAAACTGATATTCAGAAAAAGATTGGAGAAATTTCTTGGGGTGCAGGAGGTACATAAAATAGCATATTAATCTGGTTTATTTGTGTAAATGCAGCATTCTTTCATGAAGTTGTTTGGAAACACAATAAGTTTGGAAACACTTATTTGTGTTTCTTGAGAACTGGAAACTATCTGAATTGATTCATTACTAAATCTTCATTAATTCCTATAGACATGCATATTAATTGCATCCTCATTTATGCAAAATTAATTAATAGTGATTAAGCGTTCTATCAGAATGTCAGAGGAATTGATAGTGATGTACTGGTTATTTTCCAGTGTCATTAGACTATCCTTGGTGAGGTGGAAACCGTCATCAAGAAATAGGTTGATGGATATTAATTTTATCAAATATAAAACATGTTTGCCAGAATTGATTAATAGTGTGTTGATTATCATTAAATGCCTCTTCAAAGGAGGAAAAAAAAAAGGGCAGTGCGAACAAAATACCTTAAAACAAGGCAGGCCTATACTGAGGTGTCAGCTTTATAAATGCAGTTTTGAAGAAGAAACTCCTGCTACTGCAGAATAAGTTCACAGTTTTTATTAAAAAAAAGCAAATAGTCGACACAAATAACATGTTTCAAAATATGGAAACTATTATACTTAAAGAATATCTGAATCTGTTCAAGCCAAAATCAGCCCTTCCGAAGATGATCAAGAGCCTAATTCATTAACTCCCTACATGCCTTCTGCCCACAAAAAAGATGGGTATGTACACTATGGCAGATGGTAGGACAAGGTGGATTATATCTAGTGCTCTGAAGGTAGTGGAAGGTTGATTGCAGAGGGAATGTAAACTATGAAAGCAGAAACAGTCCCTGCTTTGGTGAAGCTTGCTTCATTATGAGCATAAGAAAAGGCAAAAGTGTATTTACTGTTTTATTTACATCAGAGTAGACTGTGGTTTAATGATAAAAGATGATCCAAGACTCTTCAGAAATTCAAGATTAATTTGCTAAATAACTTCTGTTGTCTTTTTTTTTTTTTTTAATATATGTGAGAATTAGCTCCTTGATTTGTGAAGTTAGCTCTTTGATCATTTAGTTTCCAAAATGAAATTTTTTTAGGGGGATATATATATATATATGTGTATGTGTATATATATATACACACACACACACATATTTGCAGGACAAACATTTAAAATGAGAAATTTTTATGGAGAGGAAGCATATTGGTGTCTATTGTATTAACTGGTTTGATTTTTTTTCTTTCTCCCAGAAGCTTCTCTTCCCTCTCTCTCTTTACTTTCTTGTAGACTCAGATGCAAAGCTTTATTTGGTAAAGGATAGACTTAAGCGTGCAGAGATCAATTTTTGCATATCTTTGGAACATTTTTTTCCACATATACTGAGCAAACCGTAGAGGAATCTGGGCCATAATGCAACAAAAATTGAAAATAGACTTTTGTAAAGTGCGTTTAAGTAATTTTTATAGTGCATGCTTCCCTTCTAGATCTTCCAAAATTACAACCATCAGCTAAAAGAAAGAAAGAAGCTTAATGTCAGTAGAATGCTATCTTTTAAAGAATTTAACTACACTAGTGAGACTACCAATACTAATTGGGTGAGTGGTTTTAGTAGAGAAGGAGTGCAAATTAAGTATTCAAGCAGTGCATTTTTATTTTGAAATCCTGGATAAAACTTATTTGGGAAAAAAAAAAAAAACCCACAACAGACTCTGTAACGAGAGTTTGGGAGTGTGGGCTCCGGCTGTGAGTGCCAGGCTGTCCACCAGACACCCGCACTTGCAACAAGCACTGGAGGGCATATAGCAAAAGCGGTAATTCGATGTTTGAAAAAAGAAGCCCATATTACAGGGAAGCTCCAAAAAACCCCAGTATCTACTAGCTGTCAAGGAAGAAGACATTGGTGCCAGAAGAGAGCTATGAATAGTCTTTTTTTGCCTCTGCCCTGAGGTTTGCCTTCATGGTGTCTTGCAGGCAGGCAAGAGCTAGCTCCCCTGCAAGGTTTTCGCACACAAAGCAGCTCCGACATGAAAGCGAGTACAGCTGCACCTGTGCAGAAACCCAGCTGGAGCTAATAAAGCTTCTAAGAGGGATAAAGTTCTGTCGAAGCACTAAAGAGAAGCGCTTGTCTTCTGAAACAGAGGGTGATTCCATCTGTGGGACTGTTCTCTGAGGGAGGAGGTATAATTCTAAGAATATTTCAATCTTGGCTTGACCATACTTGTCTTGTTCCCCAAAAATACATACAGCATTGAGGATATGTCAGTTAAGTCTATTATTTCTTCTTAGATGTTCTTAGTCTATTATTTTTTCTTTTCAGAGCTTGTTATCTGGGTTGTCTGTATTACAGTCCATCAGACTCATATTATCATGTAGCAAGTTGGCAAAGCTACCATGGCTCAAGTGATCATAGCAGGGATGTGCATAATTTTAGACACTGTGGCCAGTGTTTTTATGATCCTCGTAGGCCGTGGCCCATAAAACTCACCACTGCCAGCACTCCTCTTAACCTCAGACTTTGAGGAAAAAAAAGGAAGTGGAAACTAGATACACTAAATGGACCTCTGCTGGACCTCCCAAACCATTCTGAAATAATCACTCTTGGAACATTCCTACTTGCATGACTATAATTAAGAATGTGCATTGGTTTATCTGTGACTTCCTCAATAGCAGCATGGTTCTGATCTCTTTTTTGGTGCCCTTTGCATCTTGGCCAAGTCAGTGCTGTGCAAGAAGACTCAATGAGTCCTAATAAACTTGCCTTAAATCCAATGCATGGGGAGTTTGAAGAAATTGCATCATCTTGATATGAATATTTGGCTTCTGTCAATTACAGTTGTTTATCAGGTGGTTCTTTTGACATAGATCCTTGCAAATAAATCTCTCGTTAGAGAGTTAGGTGTTCCTAATGAGGACTAGATTAAGCATAATTAGATCACAGCTCAGGGACTCAGTCAGTGGCACTCTGTGCACAGGTGCTGTGTGTTTTGCTCTGGGTTCAGTGCTCAGCAGATAAATGTTTGCCAAATGTATCTGTATTCTTTGATGTATGATAATGCCCACACTGCTGCATAAAGTCTGCCTCTCTTTCCCTCCCCTGTGGAGAAGAGTTTGAGAGGAAGGTTGCTGTCAATATATAACAGCAGTTAAGTACTACTTTCCTCTGCTTTCAAGCTGAAATTCCTCATAGGAGATCCTTAAAACTTGCAGCTCTTGGCCTCAGAAGTATCCTGCAGATTTCCAAAAGATAACTTGGATCTTCCTTCCTCACAGAAGTAGCACCGAATAACAACTTGGGAAGAACCAAAGCTTGTGGCTGATAGTTGCAGGTGGATGAACAGCTCTTTTAGTTCTTCTCATGAAGATCTGACCTCCACAGCAGGAGGGGCCACAGAGGGGTGTGAAGAACAGGGGCTTTATTGCTTAAGCACTGCAAGAGAGATCTTGTCATTAGGTGTTCACCAAAAAACTGCTTTTCTGCACACAATTTCTGCTTATTGGTCTGTGAAACTAAAGATCACTGGGTCTTGGGAATTGATATATATCTATATATACACTAGGCAGTAAACTTGTGGCTGCTAGCTGCTGCTACCTAAAGTTATGGGAGGAGTCTGCTGTTGCATGGGGGTAGGCTGTGGGCAAGCATGAAGAGTGAGCGGGTGCTGCCTGCGGCCCGGTGCGCAGCTAGGCATGAGTTCCTGAGCAGCCTTTGGGCGCCTTTCTGGAGCCGGTGCTGACGTCCCGTGTGAGGCAAGGCAAAACGCTCTGGTGTCTGAGGCGTACTGAGATCATCGGGGCAGTGCTGAGCAACTGCCACGATCGGTGACCTCAGTGGGAGTGAGGGACATTCTGCAGCTCCAGAGGACTGGGGCTGCTTGGGTCAAGTTCATCACGTCTTATGCTCACCAAGAAGCACCACTGACATCAATAGGACTCTGACATGAGGTGGATAAGGAGGCATTAGCCTCTGTGTCTCACTTTCTTTATCTGTAAAGATGGAAAATGTTCTGACTGTTTTGTGCCCTGTGTCTAAGAGTGTGTTGAGATGCATATCACAAATGTATAGAGTGCAATGCCAAGAGCACCTGTTAGATTATCTCCTGTGATCCAGTGTGTATCACAAATGATTACATTACCCCTGTATTCAGCTCAGTGAATTATATTGCAATAAAAGGTGATTGACATAGAGCTAAAGTTTATCTTCCATAAAAGCATGTTGTCCCGAAGAAGTTAAGGGGGAGATAATCCAATGCCCACTGACTGCTTGGCTCCAGTGGTTAATCACTGTCACTGCTGTATTAATCTTTGTCTTCTAAATGTAGAATTCTTTTTGAGTCTTTTTTCTTTCAGAAGGCCAAAGTTCTCTTTGGCACAAAGAATTTTCTAATGGTGAGGTACTTGCATATAATTTAATCCCATTACTTTTCCACCATCTTATGTGCCACTAAACAAGCCACGCTTTTGAAATCGCTCACTGCTTGACTTTTGCTTTTTAGCCAAAATCTCAAGCCAGCACACCCAAAGGAAAACATAAACAGTTGGGACACTTTCCTGCCCTCTGTCCAGCTGATCAGCACTGTTTTTAAAATGTGGACCCCTAGAGGACACACACGCACTGCTCCAGCCCGTCTCACCAGCCTGTGCACGGCAAAAAGAGCAGCTCTCTGCATTGATACCCTTCGGTGTTGCCATCCCAGTCTGCTCTTTGCCCTAGCATTGCCCTGGGAATTCACACTGAATTGCTTGTGTGCTTCAAGCCCTTCACTCCCTCACGGTTACCGCTTTTCAGGAAATGGGGTGTCCCCTTTGCGTTTTCCTATACCACTTCTTGTTTAAAGTCTGAATGTATTCCCACTGGTATATTACCACATGCAGTGCTTTCCCTTCAAAGTGCAAAACGTTATAAAATATTTCAAATCTTCATCAGATATCACTGTGCAAATGTTTAGTTGCAAGCTTCTGCATGTCGCAAGTGTTTGTTGAGAGGATCAGGAGACAACGAATGAAAACAAATAAAAAGGCTGCTATCTTCACAAGCACAATGTATTCGCCGTGTTTGCAGCTGGAAAGTTGGTAGAACCTTACACTGTCTTTCTAGAGCAATTAATAAGCTTAGCTGATCATACAGTTGAGTCACATCCCTGAGAGAGGCTCTGCAGGTAGAAAACTAACTGATAGCACAGGGTATATGCAGTCTGCTGCTCAGCGCTCTAATGTAAGTCTGCATTTTCGGTCTGAGTAAGTGAAATACACGTTGCTCTCTCCCACAAATCTAACCACACAAAACCTTTTTCATGCATTCCAGCTCAGGTGGGAGAAGTAAGAGAGCATTTCTCAGCACTGTAAATAAAATTAGGGGTTTGAAAACTAAAGTGGAACTTTGTCAGACAGTAGGCTGGAAAATCAACAAAGGCTAGAAATGGAAGGTAAGATTAAAGGTAGCATTTAGCCACAGGATTATTCTTAGCAACTTTAGAATAGTCAAATATATGTATATATATATATGCTTATATATATATATGGACATAAAAAGGCTACTTTGTGGAGTGAATTGCGCTCACTCTTTACCAGTAGATGACTGCTATTTCCTCTAGTATAGTGAAGCTCAGGAAGTGTGTCCTTTTTTAGCCCTCCTGTCCTAGAAAAGCACTGTCTGAAATCACTTAATAAGAATCTTCCTTTCTATCTCTCTCCCCTCCCAGTTCCCCCTTCCAGTGGGGCTTTTTTCCTTGCCTGTGTGCCTGTGCACCTATACCTCACATCACTGACCATCATTGCCAGCTCTGGCCTCTCTTTATTTTGTTAGTGATACTGGGTGTCTGTGCTCTGTACACCTTTAACCAGCTACTGCAAGTGGCAGCCGCTTAAAAGGGTGAGGTGTGTTATTTCACCTCTGCAAAGCAGAATCTCAGACAGGTTTTTGACACTTGCCATAACTGTGTTCTGAAAACAGATGTAAATTTTGTCCTTAGTGTCCTGTCCCCTTGGAAAGATCCCCTTGATCCCTAAGAATAATAAAGAAGAAACTATACAATTAATTTGAAATACATCTCACAAAAGTTATGATGGAAGATCAAGAGTTATTTCCCTATAGTAGCCATCCAAAATTGTATATTGTATTTGGCTAGGGCCAAGTGATCAGGTTCTTGAGCTACTGCAGCTTAGCAAGTTGCTCATGACCATGCAAGAGGCACATTTACAGCTCATATATGTGCTTTAAATTGTTGTGAATAAAGGAAACAAAACAAAACATTAGCTTCACAGTGGTTTAATCTATAGTAATTCTCTTTGCATGTGCCGGTGGTTTTAAACTACCATATTGCTTTGTATTTGCAATAGTCTAGTGATGTAACCCATTACCAGAAGTAAGTTGCTAAATTGTGATTGCTGCTGATTATTATGCTTTTGATTATGCATGGTGATCATTATTTCAATAGTCACTGGAAGTTCCTGTGTTTTCATGGTTAACATTAGCCTTTAACTGGGAGATAACAAATGGACTGTTGCTTCTAATTCTGTTCCTTTTTTTTTTTTTATCATAACATTTCTATATGTTTCACAGTCTAAAGCTTTTGTTCTTTAAAAATTGATATTGACAGACGCTGGATACAATTTCTCTAATAACCAGTGAATCTGGTGGAAATTATTTTTTTTTCCTACTGAAATAGTTCATAGATTCAAGTTGAATTCAGTTAACACTTGGAACCCTAAAGTAGAAGATTGTTTGGGGAAGCTAAAGCTTTCTATTTAGAAAGGTTTTTTTTTCTTTCAGAAAATGATCAGAATTCCAAATAAATAAATAAAGTTGCAAGAAAGACAAAATTCAATGTCCATCTTTCTGCTGAGTGAATTGCTTTAGTCAAGCCACTGGTAACCCTGCCCACCCTAACTCGGCCATACTTTTTAATTCCAGACACTGGAATTAAGAAAACGTATGAGACTCAGCTTCTCAATGGACTCACATAACTGCATATGCTCTCCCAGCTAGAGGGGACAGCAGTCATCGGGAATGGCAGAGTAGGGAACTAAACAGCAGGTTTGTTGCTTTTTCAGGCAGGGCATTAGCTGATCCATGGACATCTTTCTCTTCCCATTCCTTGGCAGGCTCCATAGATGTTACCTTCAATCTGGTATAGAAAGAGAAAATATCTGAAGTCATTAAAATCCGACAAGTGGGAAAGACATGTCCCTGCCCAGCTATACTGAGAGCTGGGTTTTCTTGGAGGTGCTGGGGATTTACTATCTCACTAAGCTAATTTGAAGCTGGCTTCATTTGTCTACACTGGTTACTATCACAGCAGTGATTTCCTTTCCATGGATGCCCCAACTGTAGATACCATCATTGATTATCCATATTCTTCATTACTCTGCAGCGTTTTTTGCCTCTTGTTCTTCTTTAAGAAGCCTTATAATCAAGGGCATGTAAGATAAGTATCTTTTGTGAGCTAAATTGGAACATTTCTAAACCTTGTATTTGGATTTTAATTAGCTAATGCAGAAAGCATATAGATCAGATCAGTGTTCCAGAGCTGAGTTTCTAAAATTTTGTTGAGACTTGAGGCTAAGGCTGAGGAACCTCCTTAGTATAAAGAGTGTTCAAGGACCCCATCCTGCATTTCAGTGCCTGGACGGGGGATTAAGCCACCCTATTTTGTTTTTTCAGGTATGGACAAGGGATCTTACACAATCATAATCAAGTATTTTCTTCATAAAATAATTCTGAGAAAATTGGCTGTGTCTACTGCCTGTATCACTCTTTGCGATAATGTTTGGAATGTAGAACAGGGTGATTTGATGGGAAAATACCAGGTGTGATTTTAATGGGGTTTTATGCAGGTATATTCCTAAAGTTGATTTTATTTTATTCAATATCATCCATTGTATCTCTCTTGAGTTTCAGCAAGGCTTTAGCTATTCAATTTTATTAGCTTCAAATTTCATGGCTAGGAAGGAACAGGAATTATTGCAGTGACTTTAACTGGAGTGTATTTTTTCATCCTTGGTTTTATGTAGGTTTGATTTTTGATTGCTTTTAAAATTCCATTCTTAAAACGTGAACACATCTGATTACTCTCTTCAGAACTGTGCACGCTGCTGTCAGTGACTGCTATTATATTATGCTTAAGAAGTTGAGAAATATTAAGAATTTGAGAATTCCCAACGAAAGTTACTGTGAACCCTATACAGCAGTAGATTTAGGGAAAATCTTATCCACAACATAAACAGAATGATCTCATTACATTTCTCAAAAATGCAAGCACATCAGGGTGTTTTTGAGGGAGAGAGAGAAGAGGAGGGATGGGATGAGCAATTGCTCATCACTAGGGTATTATGTGATTAATAAACAGTTTCATGTCAGCAGTATGGCTGAAGAAATGACCACAGACTGGGTTCGGCTGCAGCATCTTGTTGCACTGCTCCTTATTGGAGCTGGCAGTGGTTTCCTGTGTTATGTTTTGCTTCCCAAGTACTTTTGTGCTCTCTCCCTTCCCTGAGTGTAGGTGCTCAGGCAGGAATGGCAGAGGAATAATTGAAGTGTACTGTACAGCAAGTTCTTCCAGGTAGTGAGTAAATCCTGGGAAATCAATGTCTTTAAATCTTGCCTCTAGAGGTCTGCTTCTAATTTTAAGGGAAACAGTGCAAAAACACAGACCATTTTCAGCCACACCACTAAGCTGTACTTTTCCCTCCTGTGGGAGGTAACACTGGAGAGAAGTCTGGTGAGTTACTGGAAAGGGCAGGGGCTAGAGAGCAAGCAGCTGCCCCTGGTGCGTAGGGAGTGCTACTCTTGGATGGCAAATGCAGTCAGCTCTTCATTACTCAACATAACTCCCATCTACGATGTGTAAAGACAAGTAACAGTGCCTTGGTTTTGCCATGTCAGGTGCTATGAAGCCCCAGTGAGGCTCTGCTGATCTTGGAAGGCCCTCAGCACTCCGGCACTGTGCTTTCTTTGGCCGTGCTCTTTAGCTCAGGCACAGCACAGCCCGGGGTCAGTCTGTGCTGTGAATGGCCTCATGAAACCTCTCCAAATCCAGCGCCCTGGGGAGCATGACGAGGAGAGGGGGTTCTTGAAGCCTTTCATGGCTCCTGAGCTCTGTGTCGTCTACAGAGCTGAGGTTGTGGTGTGGTTGGCAGGCAAAGGGAGAGCTCTTGGCTGTGCACAGCCACAGCAGAGCCAGCACGTGCGAACCCCAGTGGTCTTGCTCCCAGGATCACCTCCTTGTTTAGACCCCAGTTTCACAATATGACCACACCAGGGGCTAAGCCACTTCAAATGCAATTCCTGCCCTCCAGCCTGGCTAAGGTTCCGACCCTTTTCAGTCCCCTCAGTTTGCAGACATAGTTGCTTGTGAAGATGGCAATAAACCATTATCAGTCAACTGGCTTTAAAATATCCCTAGACAACCATGCAAAATAATGTTCTGTATGAGGATGGAAGAAAGCAAAAATACCTCCTATATTTGTGTGACTGGTTAAAAAATACACATGGTGCCTACCTCATCAAGATTAAAGCAAACACTGAGACAGGCAAACAGACTGTACTTACATTTTTCCCAAGATGTTAAAAGAATGTCATTTCTTTTTTTCAGCATTGCTCGAGAAACCTATCAGCAAAAGGCGGGACAGTGAAGCTGTCCAGAAGGCCAAGACCCTTTATGCCTCCTGTATGAATGAGCGTAAGTGTCCTCCTTTAGGAGGGACAGCTGAGGGTTACCCGTGTTGGCAAAGGCAGGCACTTTGGCTCTCTGCTGAACTTGGTGAAATGCCAGGCAGGTGCACTGGTTTTGTCTATTGAGATTCAACTGAATGCACAAGGTCCCATGTCTTGTTTTTGAACCTGACTACTAAGACAGAGGTACGTGAAGGCACGAGAAGCAAGTTTTACACAGATGTCTGCGTGCCAGGGAACTGTGAAAATTTTATTACCTGGGCAAAAGAATAATAAATCCATGTCTTGGGAGGTATTGCCTGGCAAGTCAGAGGAGTACATGGTTTTTGGAGCCTTTTCCCCTCTGCTCTGATGGAAATTTCATAATCACGGTATGTCTGTGAGCCTGGGACTGTCAACACCCATCCCTGCAGAAATCTTGTGGAAAAAAAAGGGAATTTAAAGAAAGTTGGAAAGGGTGGGGGTTAAAGGTTCTGGATTTTTAACTCTTTAGTTAGCTGAATGTCACACCAGTTTGGACTAGAAACGCCATAGCCACCTTTCTGCAGCGCTCTTCGTGCACTCGCAGATGTTGCTGTAAGGTGATGGGTGTTAGCTTGGACACAGCACCATCTCAGCATAGCTGTGTGGCAGAAACCTGAGTGCTGAGGAGTCACTTTTGTTGCTCAGTGTCCTTTCTCCTTCTGGATCTCTTTCCAAATTTCCCCTAACATGAAGTTTTTCTGCCAGCATGGTCTGAAACTGGCTGTCAGCTATCCTGACTACCTGCCCTGTGGTCTTGGTGATCAGATGCTGACCCTCCTAGCATTGATTTCGCACAGAAACCCATTCTTAGAACCAGCTAAGTCTATATACTGGTTCCAAAGCAAGGGATACATTTTCATTCCTTCCATTGCTTTTTTCTTTTCTTCTTCTTCCTCTGCTTTTTTTTAAAGGCGTTGGTTTACCCCATATTCCTTGATCCAGATGAACTGTGACAGGACTCTCCTGCCTCTCTGTTCCCGAGTAGACCAGAGGCATTAGGTCTCAGCTGTTGTGCTTTGTCTTGCCTAGAAATCAATCAGTACCAATAAATCTTTGTGCCTCCTGTGGCTGCTGCTGGATTTGAATTGTCTGGAAAGTAATTGCTGTCACTTGGACATTTCAGATAAAATCGAAAAAGCTGATGTGAAACCACTGTTAAGTATACTGAAGCATTCACCTTTCCGGTGGCCTGTGCTGGAATCGAGCATTGGACCTGAAGGACTGTGGTCAGAAAGGAGATTTAGCTTAGTCCAAACCCTGGCAACTCTTCGTGGCCAATACAGTAACTCTGTGTTCATCCGCTTGTATGTGGCTGCTGATGACAAAATGTCCAATCGATATATCCTCAAGGTAAAATAAAGTGTATCTAAGAGGCTTCTGGTATTTAGTGATCTCATTTTTTTAAAATGTGTTCGGGAATGCTTACATGTACCTTGTTGCTAGTATCTACTGAATTACAGGCGTATTGTAGATGGTGATTTAGGGGAATTTCGAAGAACTAGAACCAAAAGTTTTTGAGGATTATTTGTGTACAGGATATTTTCTCCTGAGAAATGGCCAAAAGGGTCAAATATGTTCCATATCAAATGATGTCCAGGGTCTGTGTGTGTAAAACTAAGAGGTGGATATCCAGTCCTGGGTGCATTCTGGATGCTGCCTGTGACTCATCTGTTTTATGAAGAATTTTTTTTTTGTCTGTGAAGACCAAGAATGGTGTTTCAGTAGCAGATATTTTGAACCTGAGATGTTTTTCCTGTGCTTATTTTGTGCTTCGCTTGTGTTTAATAGCACCTTAAAACACAGAAGTGTCCCACACGCATCAAACCTGAAATGCAGAGTTTGCTTATCTTTTTGCTGAATGATTATTGGATTTAAACTAAAACATTACCATTTGTTTAACAGTGTTTGGCATTAAATAATGGCTTAGATTAGTGAGAAAAAGACGACAAAAATGTTACCTAGCTGTAATCTCAAGAAAATCCAGAGAGCTTTGATTATTGCTCTTAATTATTACTCTCATCATGGCAAACCTGCGAGCCTGAGCCTAAATACGTTGTTGTCATTTATGGTGAGCATCCAGAAGAGACTAGTATGCAAATATTGCAAGAAAATATTGTATGAAGACAAGAGAGAAGGGGCAAAGTAGAAAGCTTTTTTATGTATTTATTATTATTATTTATTCCAAAAAAAGAAAAGGTGATTCTTACAGTGCTACATCTTGGATAGCTGTAGGAATATAGCCATATTTAGGAATCAAACAACAGTTGACTGCTGGTATTCTGGTATAGGAATAGGTGTTGATTTTGACTCACTTCTTTTAAACTGTCATTTGACTGAGGCATATCTGGTATGAAACTGCAAGAACAACTTTTTCCCAACTCTAAGACACTTTCCCGAGTACTCAAGTCAACGCCAGATCAAATTTCCTGTATTAAGGAAATTATTCTGCTATTCAGGTCTTGTCTGACTTGCTTTGTCTTCAAAGATATGAAAATATTTAGGAGAGGAAATATTTAGGTCTCTCTTGGTCTCTCTTCAACCAAGTCACCTTCCAGTGGCAGGTTTGAATATATCCTTATTGTTGGTCTCTTGAAAATCAATTGCACCTAATTGTATCTTTGCTCAATATGCTTAGTAGTACCTAAGAATTAGGTATGTAACTAACTAAATACACAATTCAGTATGAATGCTGAATTCAAACATGGTATGAATAACTAAATTCTTTAGGGTAATCTGTTGCTGTTGTTGTTAATTTGATTAAGAACTTAATTTGCAGTAGGCATCTGCTGGCCGGTATTCCACTCTGTCGGTATAACAAATTCTCCAGAGTGCAGCTGTACTGTAAAGTATTTCAGACTACTCATGAGATTAGCTGTATTGCAGAATTCACATGTCCTTGTTCAGCATTTCCCAATTATGAGTGGATCAGGGGAAAAAAATATAAGTTCCAAATAAATCTTTGTTCCGAATTCAACACAATCTTATTTTTTTTTTATAAGAGCTGAAGAAGTTGGGTAACTTCTTTAGTTTAATTCTCTTATTTGTACTTTCTTAGGTTCAGCTGACTCTGACTCTTAAGCCAGGAAAATGTGGGAAGGCAATTAAAGCAACAGTCATATAATTGGAATAGACCAAATTGCCTGAGGTTTGCTATTGCCAGGGCATAAATCTGCAAAACATAGGAGTATATTCTTTTCAATTTAACATGCTGAAAAAAGGTGATACTGTGTTGATTTTTTTCTAAAGAACCAGAATTACACTGAGCATCACTCCTGCTCTGCTATTAATGAATGATTTATATTATTTTGTTTGCACTATATTCTAAAGGTTAAGAACCTCAGTCAAGAGGGAAAAGATGACATTTACTTATTCACTCATTTGATATTCTAGTTGTATTTATTCAGGTGAGTTCCTATAAATGCAGAAATATGAAACTGACTGTAGGCTTCAGATTGAAAAAATACTTATGAACTTAATTATTAAAGATCTTTTCCTTTTATTTTTAACAGCTAGATCAAGCTAGTCTCTCTCTTGCATCTCGAGAGGACTATCTAGAAAACACCACAGAAGCTAAGTCTGTAAGTATTATTAACTTGACCTCTACATTTCAAGTTCAATCTTTTTTTGCTCAGTACTGTGGGTTTTCTTCCCATTCATTGTTGCTTTTGGTTTGTTGAGTTCTGTATTGAGATTGGGTTGTGGTTTGTTCGTTTTTATTTTTTTCAATATATTTTCCCCTAGAAAACATCACCACCACAAATCCTCTTCCAGTTTCTTGCACCAAGCAAGAGATTTGGGGGTTTTGTCTTGCGTCAGGCTGTAAGTCCAAACACATTTCAAGTGCCATTGCAGGTTACTACCAACAAATTAACTTCAATTTACTTAGCTAAGGAGGCAAGGATTCCTCAGCAGATTCAGCACTCATTCCTCTTCTTCCGCTGCTCTTTTTATGATTCCTCAGTGCTCTGCTTATCTGCAATTTCCTTGCCACTTTTCTGTGGACAAGTCATGAACTGATGATGTTTGTCAAAGGGTTTAGGGCATCTACCAATATTTATCAATGGCAGTACCTTTTCCTCTGCACTTGGGGGACAGCTGTGGGCAGTATCTAGGGCATGTAGCCTCAATGAAAATTTTCATGGGGAACTAGTCGTTGCTGTTAATGTTTTACAATTTATCTTTCCTTTTGTATTCTCAGAAAAGGTAATGAATTTTCTAGCTACATCCATGTAACTAGATGATGCCAGAATCCAAAGACACTTGTGTTCAAACACTTGTGTATACATGGACTAAACCTATACTTTTGGAGGGATAGCCAGGGAAAACCGTAGTAGGCATCTTTGTAGTCCAGTGGTAGGGATACAGGAGGGAGAGGAAGTTTGGAGGAGTATCACTTTATTTGCCTATCCTTTCAACCAGCAAACTTACTGATGTATGTAAGTGCTTCTTCAGGCCTGCACTGATCTCAGTGTGAGTTTGTGCAAAGTACTTGTGTACACACGCCCAGGGTCTCTAATGGCATCACAAGAGCTGTGTTTTCACTCTAATCCAGAAATGTGATGTGCATATCTTGAAATACCACAGCACATATTTCTATCTGGCCTGCATAGTATATATAGGGATCATTTCACAGAATCACAGGATGGTTGAGGTTGGAAGGACCTCTAGAGATCATCTAGTCCAACCCCCTGCTCCAGCAGGGACCCCTAGAGCACGAGGCACAGGGTGGCATCCAGGCGGGTTTGGAAGATCTCCAGAGAAGGAGACTCCACAGCCTCTCTGGGCAGCCTGTGCCAGGGCTCTGTCACCCTCATAGGAAAGAAATTTTTCCTCATATGGAGACATAACTGCCTGTGTTTCAATTTTTACCCATATTTCCCCTTTTCTATCTGATGAAAAGCAGGTAGTCAAGGTAAGGAAAATATTGCTGTAGTCTGATTGCACAGGGCTAAAACTACAAGGTATTCTATTCCTTACTTTATATGTGTACTTGCAGCCTGCTGCTACGTCTATGTTGAAGAGTAAATCCAGTCGTCATCTCACTCTTGTTTTCTTCACAGTACCGAGAGGCGTTTTTGCAGTTCATGGTTGATACAGCAGTACTTCTGGGGGCAAATGCTTCACGAGCTGAGTCTGATATGAAGTCAGTTCTAAAACTGGAAATTAAAATTGCTGAGGTTGGTATTTTCTTTATGTGGGTTTGAAGCTAGTTTTAAAAACAAAGTGCAATCCTGTTACAAATTTGCAAAATAGAAAGACATTATACCAAAGGCTTTAGCAATAATAATTTTTCAGAAAGAGAAGGAAAACAATGGAGCCTGTTGAAAAGAGGAATATAAAGCCCAAAACAAAACACTTGCCCTGCATTACTTAATTATAAAACTCACAACTTTATTCTTGGGGGGAAAAAAGCTCTAACCAAACTATCCAAATACATTTGGTACTTTGAAATGTGAGTATTGATTCTCAATTCAGACAGAATTTGCGTCCCTGTTGTGCAGCTCATGCTGCATTATCATCTGTGCATCTATACCTATCTCTGCACAGAAGGAAACTACATGGATTCTCTGAGGCACACTCTAAAAGTAGCACAAGATTGATATAGGACACTGGCAGTTCCTAATGAAAGGATGGTGATTTCAGCAGCACCACAGCTAGTTCCTGAACTGCTTTCTTGGGGTACTTTAGGGGAGAGGACAAGAAGCTCCAAGAGTTTTTAATTATGAGACCAAACTGATTTTAGTAAAATCAAAGCAGATTTATAGCTGGCACTCAGTGTCTGACTGATTTGCTCAGCCATATTTTTGCCCCTTTGTGGAATCTAATTGATATCCCCTTGCAGGTCAAAACAGCGTTTCTGCCTCCCCCTAAGCACATGTTAGTACTTCTCCTGCAGGAATTGTGAATCTCCTAATGCCTATTCTCCTCCCAAAGCTGAAGAGACAAAATTCCCTCAGCTGGGGCAAACCAGTGAAGTTGGCTCACACCTGATGCTGATGTGCAGAATTGCCCTCTGAGCTGAGGATTTCTTTGTATTGTCAAGGAAAGACATTCTCTTTCCCTCTGTCCCCTGTGAAATACTGGGTCTGCTCTTACCAGAGAAGACTTGTTCCAGGCAGGTGATGCAGTGGAACAATTACTGTTGCCTGGGTTCTGGTTTTGGCTTTGTGAGGGGGAAAGTCAAGTAGTACTTTTAAAAGTGTCTGTACGGAGCTGAGGGCCATCCACAGTGGGAGTAAATCAGTGTGTTTCCTTTTCTCTGCTGAAAGCAGAGATGAAGTTTTGTCAAACCTCTACATAAAGCCCAATATTCAGCTTCAATTATTTAGCACCACAGCCCAATGTATAACCTGTCTGGTACTAACAGCCAAATACTTCTCTGTGATCCAGTAGACTGGAAAAACAGGGAATGTTTGTTCTGTTTCAGCAATGTGTTAAGAAGATACATTGCTACCTTTGATAGTTCCAATGCTTTACTTGTCACACGTTAAGTGATTAAATGAGCTTTAATCCCCAGATTTAGTGTACATGTGAAGTTGCATATGAGATGACGTGGATCATGTTGCAGTCCTTCAGGTTAGTAGTGCATATAGTTATGGAACAAGCCATGCTGGGTCACGGTTATCTAATTTCCCTTTAGTGTGAATAATCCTGCTAAAATATATTCAAATATTAGACGTAAGTCCAGGGATGTGAAACATTATGTGATTCCAGCGAGCATGATGGATTATATAAAGTTCTTAGTGCAGTTTCAAGACAGTCCGTCCTGTTCATTGTCACTTGGCTTTTACTATACCCCATGTTCCTCTCTATTCATTTTAAGTGAACACGTACGAATGAGGACTTGTGTGCAAACTCAACAAGGGAGACAGCAAGAGTCAGGGAAGACGCTGTGGCCGTAGAAAGGAGCTGCACACGTGGGTGGAGCTTGTGTGTACAAGGAAGATTTCAAGTACATTTAAATTAGTGAAGGAAATGGGAAAATTTGGGGAGAGGAAAAGAGCAAGTAGGTTCAAGAAAATTAAAAAATTTGTCAGATAAATGTGTAAATGTGTAAAAGAGAGAAGAAAGTCATATTTATTTTTCGGTATAGCTTAAGCAACAGTAAAACCGCAGACGTTTACTGTAGAAATTTCATTGGAAAGCTGCCAGTTGTCTGGTTAGTCTCGTGTCAATCCCTGTGTCCTGTTTAAACTGTCTAGCATAAAGCCCGTTGTAAAGGATTTACCTTAAGAGTTTGACTGGAATGACCATTAGGGGTTCTTGTAGCTCTTGAGAAAGGAGAAAATTTTGAGCTATGTCGATATGTCGTCGGTTTCTCTATTATGGACCAAACCACCATCTTGGGATCTGGATGTTCCTGTCATTTATAAACAAACTTGTTTTTATTTAGGATTTCGTTTGCTGTGTCCTTAGACTTTGGTATTGCAATTGCCAAAGCCCCTGAGGTCTGGCTCCTCTGCTCACACAGATTAGAAGCCTGTTTGGGGAATACTTTAGCTCATGTGAGGACTCTATGCCCTGCTTTTCTGCTATGGAAATCAGGATATTGGGGTGAAAGAGGGAAAAAATGGAGCTGTTCCTCCAGATAGGATCAGTCTATAGCAAGGTGCATGTTCAAACCCAGGAGGTGAAAACTATTCTCAGCATCCCCATCTCACATTTGACTTTTAATCCTGTATAGTTTTGAGTTGGTTCCTATTTGCGGTGACAGGATGAATGAGTATTAATGGATTAGGTGCGTTCTCTTAGGAATCCACAAGCATTTCTTTAGACCAGTTTAGCTCTAATTATAACGATGTGTTCAAAGGAGACATGTGGCCCATTAAATATCAAGGAAATTAGTTACGCTGACAGTGAACCGTGTTCCACCTCTCCTAGCTAATGGCCATCTTCAGAAAGATAATATCATGAACGCTTTGAAAATGTGTAGTTCTGCACCAGGGTTGTGATGGACGATGATGGTGTAAGAATGGATCCTTGGAAGATAATGTTTCCTTTTTTTTTTTCCCCTCTCCAGATCATGATTCCCTATGAGAATCGAACCAGTGAGGTGATGTACAATAAAATGAATATATCAGAGCTTAGTGCCATGGTTCCACAGGTTAGTAGGGGATAACTGCACAGTTATTCTTTTAAAGTCTGACCTATATCATTAAAGTTTTGTTTACTCCGCAGAGAGCAGCATTCTAAAGGAATCACACTAGGAATGTGTGTCATCAGTTATAGCATCTCTTCTTTTAAATACAGTTGCAACTTTACAGAAGTTTGAAATCAGTTATGATGACAAAGTGTTATGACAAAGTTCCTAATTTTTTAATAAGCAAAGTTCTGAAGCCATAAGTCTCAAACATATTAAGTAAATTAATATATCAGCTCTATTCCTAAACTGCTTTAACCAGCCTTTTTTTTTTTTTTTTTTTTTTTTTACTTTGTCATTTCAGTTTGACTGGCTGGGATACATCAAGAAAGTGATTGACACTAGACTCTACCCTGAACTTAAAGATATAGGTCCTTCAGAAAACGTGATTGTCCGTGTTCCCCAGTACTTCAAAGATTTATTCAGGATACTAGAAAGTGAAAGGAAAAAGTAAGGATCCTGTAATGGTTTTGCTCTTGTTTATGGAGGGACATGAAATGCTGAACATTTTCTGTTTTTCAGGTGTCTCAAATGTTCTTGGAATTGGTACTTTATTTAGGCAAAAGGTTTTGGTCTTGTTTGAATGAAGAGTTATCTGTTAGCCTGTAGGTAGTAAAAGCACCTTTCAAACCTATCTTTTCACTTAAAAAACCCAGAAATTGCAGTAAAGCTGTTCTTTGCCGATGGATCCAGGCTCTTATACCTGTGCAGGTTTAGGTTCTTGTAACTTGTGAAATCATTTCCTTCTGTAGAATACAGTTGTAAAATGCCAGTAGCCCAGCTTAGACTTGCTATGTGCCTTACACATGGAAGCAAGACAGCTGTGGGCACTGATGAAATATTTTGTGTTAAGGTGACATCCAAATTGGAAACAGCTCTTTGTTGATGATGTCTAAGTGGTTTCTGTGATACTTTGCCCTCTGCTGATGTGTGTTGCTGAGCTTTCTAAATACACACGTTTAAAGAACGTTGCCTCCAAAAGGCCATTCTTTGTTCATTGTTTGATATGGTCACAACTAAATTTATATCTTAAAAAAAGAATCATTCAGAAGAATTGTTCTTATATCGTTGCTCTAGCCCTCCAATGACAAAATGTTCATATGAATTCATAGTACTTGTAGAAATGGCAAGCAGATCAAACTGTAATAAAAATAAAAATAGCTGTTCTGCCTCCAGACCATCGAACAGCTTTACTTTGTAAAATTCAGACAAATATTTGCAGTGTTCCACTTCTAATCTACGGAAGAAAGTTTTCTGAATGGGCTGGGATGCAAATGCCTTGTATCTCAAAACTAGTTATATTAATGGGGATAAAACAATGATTTAAATGTTGCACATGCAGCGAGACAACAGAGAATAATTTGCTGCCTGTGTAACAACACATACCCATGCAAACATGTTCCGTAACCACAAAGTAAACAAACGGAGACTTTCCTTATCCAAGTCAAAATTGGCTCTGTGTGTTGAAGAGGAATTAACACAGCCTGTGTGTTTTAGCAGAGGGAGGGTGGAGTCATGACCAGCAAGAATGTCCATGCCCATCTGCAGGGAAGCTCTGGACCAGCTTCCTGGTTGCCTCCCGAAGGGTAAAACGGGCAAAACCTCTTTCCAGTCTCTAGTATATTCAGCCAGTCTACCTAATAATGGATTATGAGAACTGATATAATAGGCATGCTCTGCTCAGTCTTGCCCCAAGATAAATGCATCATCAAATCTTAGAAACAGCAAATAATAGAATACTAAACTAAACCCAAATAGACTTCAAATTATTGTACATAAAATCCATCCAAAGAGTCTGCCTGATAACAAAGACCATGTTTATCTATTAGCTGACAATGTTCATTACTTAACATGTCATAGTTTGCTCCAGAAGTAAGCTCATTATCTGTCTGGATAAAATGAGCAAATCTTATTGCAAGCCCCTGACAATGAAGCCTTAGCGTCCGCCTCTAGGGCAAATTCTAAAGGCTTGACAATGACTTTTTTTTTATGGGTAATCCCATTTATCATTCTCCATATGATGCTTAAAAGGTTAAATTAATGCATTAATGCAAACAACATGCATACTTTGTTATAGGAAATATTTCTGCAGACAAATTCCTAGTAAAGCATTCCAAAATCTTAGACTTGCTTCAGCGAACAGAATATGAATTAATTTCTGTATCTCTTCAGGAGGTTCAGCATCATTAAGAGAGGCAGTTGGCTGTTTGGAGGTGTTACTTTGGATTTAAATACACTTTTAATTTGACTGAGTTCATATTCTTTTCAGTCGCACAGCTTATATTGCTAAATTGTATTTTTATTCCAGTGCCTTTTGTGCCCTTCTCCCATATGAGTACCCAGCTGGCATAGGCACTGTTCAAATGTGGAACAAAAAGATAGTGATGGGGCGATCTGCTCAGTGATGTTTGTTCCAGAGGGAGGGAAGAATGGGGTGAGAATTAAGTCTGGCTGCAGAAACAATTCTCTGTGATTCAAGTGTCAAGTCCTACAGACTCACAAAATCGACATACTAAAAACTGTTGCCTCGGAAAACCTGCCAATGAAGTTTGAACCAGGAAATCATTCACATTGCAGTGTTACAAGGACATAGTACACAGGCAGGGTGCAGAGCGAGTTTCATACAATCTGCCTGTTTTTACGGGGTGATGCCTCTAAATATAATAGAGTTATTACATTGTGTGCAGGGGGGTTGGACTAGGTGATCTCTAGAGGTCCCTTCCAACCTTAAGCATTCTATGATTCTATGACTGGGCTTGACATGCATGGGTGCAATGTAACCTGGACCATCCCACATTCCTAAGCTAGGGAATAGCTGGGAGATGAGCCCAGGGGCACCCCATGGCTGCAGGCTATCCGAGAGTATCGAGCAGAATATCTAGCCTTCGTTAGGTGATTTCAGTGCTTTCTTCAGCCTACTGACTGCCTTTTACGTAAAGTAAAGGCATAATGTGGAGAAATAGAGGTAGCCCTGCTATAAATACAGTATTGGCACAGCTGCAGCGTGGCCATGCTCTGCCAGCTCTTGCCCTCCCGGTTACCTGCATGTTGGTGCCTTAGAGCAGGGCGATAAACAGGATACAGTGTGAGCGCGTCCTCGTTGCAGGGCTCTTTGCAGCTCTCACAGGAAGCGGCTTGACAACTTCTGTGGGTGTCAGAATGAATATCTGGTTTCCATTTGCTGATTTTACCGTAGCTTTGCAGTGTGGGGCAAGTAGCATGGGTGTGCAAATCTATGCATTCCTGCAGTGGAAAGAGGAAGCTTTTTTTTTTTTTTTTTTTTTTTTGATGGAGGCACTAGATTTCCTCAATAGTCCTCACCTGCCTCTGCAAAATTACTTGGAGTGCTAAGTTTGGATTATTTAGCTCAAACTTGTGCTTTTAGCAGTACAGACATAGCTTTTAAGCAGTTCTAATTAGATTCACAATTCAACTCTGCACACAAAATTTAAGCAAATTTCAAAATTTGTGTAAGGGGTCTACTTTCATTAAAATGCCAGTTAATTTCTCCATCTGTCTCAGACTAGATCTATCCTCTTTATTGCCACTGCACATGTGGATTAAAATATTACAAAGTCACAGAATTTAATGTGCATAACCTACTTCAGTCCCAGGATACAGGATACAGCATTCCGTAGCAGATATTCATAAGTTCTGGTATAATTTTAACTGTCCCAGCAAACAAGCTTTCTACCACTTCCTTTGGGAGTGTGTATCACAATAACCATCAGCTTGCTTAAGAAAGGGCCAGCCCACACTTCTCCCTGTAACAATCGTTTTGAAGTTAAAATAGGGGACAGTGCACTGTAATCTTCCTAAAGGTTACAACAACAAGCGCTCCCGTCTCATCGGAAGTGTAGACGGGATCCGGGGTTTATTTTGGGCTTGTGTCTCGCTCCATGTGAAGAGGTCAATGTCTCTGAGCCTCAGTGTCCTTATTTGTGGAACTGGGATGAAAATTACCCGGAAATATGCACTGCAAGGGATTTTATAACTGAAAATTGTTATTTTTAAAATCAAGTGAAGCCACTTGGTATTTTAAAGTGTATATAGCTAGCCAAAAAATCAAAATAAACATTAAAAAACCCCACAGATTCTGAAAAAATATAAATCATTCTGAAAATAATAACAAATAAACATTTTCCGGGCTTTAAAATTAAGCTTTTCCTGTTTTGTATAAATCTGATGCATCTACGGATTCTAGTGTGTTTACAGACAGGAATTATAATCTCACCAGAGATCTTAGGTTTAGGGGGTATCTACTCTTTACCTACCCAAATTAAATCAGCCTCAGTTAACTAAGATGTATTTCCTGAAATTGGTACCTGTCTTCATGACTTATACCTGTTACAAAGCTCTTTGAATTAGCATTGGTAATTGTGGCTTTGCCCAAGTCACTCTTTCAAAATTTATCGTTAATAAATTTCAGCCATTCATTCACTACCAATCTGAACAAGATTCCTTGACTGGGCGGTAAGGAAAAGCACCTCCAAATACAAACAGAAAGCACACAGAAGGCGGATTTCTTTTTTTTTTATTTTTTTATTTTTTTTTTTTTGGTAGCAATTAAGCACTACATTGTGACATGGAATTACTTCGTGATAGTGGTCTATTTCATTCAGGTATTTTACCTGAGAATTTTCCTGGAAATGAGGTGTTTAAGCCTTGTAATCAATAGGACTCATATGAACAGCCTTGCAGAGTCACAGAATTGCTTTCTAATAAACTGAAGGGTTTGGTAGTTGCTTCAGGAGTGTGGATGCCAGTCAGCTCTGCTGGAATACCTGCAGCACACGGTTGTGAGGCTGTGCAATTTGAGTCATTTACAGAACTGAAATTTTTTACAGAACTGAAATCTTTTAGGGCATCTTGCTGTCGGCGTTTAAAGGTGAAAATGGATATCCTTCTGGTACTATTGCTTAGTCTGGAAAGCATTTTTAACAAGCTTAAACATTATCTTGGAATGGTTTGATCATTTAATCACAGCTAGCCATGCTGGCTGCTGTAACATGTACTGTGCTATAAGAGTATTATTATTTATGTTAGATACATTTGTCATGTATTTATACATATATATGTGTTATATATGTGTATATATATGTATATATAGGTATATATGTATATGTATTTAAGATCCATTTGAATCTTAAAGAAGGGGACATACTTAGTGTTATGTGGATGCCTAGACTTACACCCTGAGGTGCCTGGGGTGGATTTGGTCTCAAGACCCTGGGAAATGAAGTGGGAGGAGGAGGATGCCTGTTTGCCTGTCTTTCCATGGGTGCTTTGTGCAGGGCTTTCTGTGGCAAGAGAAGCAGATGAGAAGCAGAAAAGGGATGATAAGGAGTGTAAAAGACAGTACTTGCAGTATTTGGCTTATCCTCCATGGCATCTGCCCCTGGCCCAGGACACTGGTCTCCAGCTGGGGGCATTAGCGTGGTGACGTTGAGTGACTGGCCTCTACAGCTGCTCTGTTTGAGCGGTGTGCCAACATGCAAACTTGTGCTAGCTTCAGCTTGCTGCAGCACCCCAAATCAGGCAACATCATAGACCTGCACCCTGCATAGAGCTGCAGCCCTCTGTGCCTGCCCAGAAAGCCGTGTTTTTATGCTGTTAGTACCTGCACCAGACAGCAGAGACAGCCACGCGTGTGCGCTTGGTGGTGAAATCCCACTTGGATCCCAAGTTACAGCTCAGGCGAATGTCAGTGTGCTGACAATATCCCTGCAAAAGGAGTTTTCAGCCAGTTGTGATCTAGGTAGGGGATGCCTATAGTTTACAGCTCCACTCCTCCAAGGACCAAAGACTGGAGAAATGGGTGCCTCAGAAAGAAACTTGTTCAGATAGTTCATCATATCATCTTCTCATCTTCTGGTGCAAAGAAGCAATTTTCTGCCATATGGACGAGTCTTTGTAGCCTGTCTAAAATGTCATGTTATGAACATGTTATGCAGTGTACAGCAGACAACGAGCCAGAGCTTCAGAGCAATGACTATTGTTGAAAACTACGTCATCTCTCAGCCAAAAATGAGCATAACATATTTAGGCCATTAATGGACTTGTTTTTGAGACTGTGTAAAGCTGTATGACTCATTTTGCAGCGCATTTTCATCTCACATGGCCACTGCTGAGCATAAAGATAGCTCAGTTTTGGGTAGGTAAATCCTCTGGTCAAGTTCAAGTTTTTAAAGGGGCCATGGGTGGAGTCAGGTCTCCTGAGAAGTTTAAAGATGGTCCTCCTGGCTCTCAACCTCAGTTGGTGTGAGATTCTTGATACTAAGAATTCCCTTTCGAGGAAGGCAAAACCTGAGTAGTAATACTTAATATATTAACTCTGTGGCTAGTAAGCTTTTGATTTTTAAGCAAAATGATAGCTTGTAATGAAAAGTTCAAATATGAGATAATGGTAATACCTAGAATATATAAGATGGAAAAATATTTATTTTGTTTCATGGTTACCATTTTTCCATCCTACTAATAAGGAAAGATAACATTCACTGTGATTTACGAGGGAAAAATTACTTTTCTTTCCTGCATCTTCACAGAATTTTTATGCAACTACTATTATAACACAAGTCTTGCCACTGATGTGGAAAATATCTCCCCCCAAAATAAACACATTACCCAAAGAATGACATTCTAGGAAATAGATGCATTATAAATATTCTCTAGAAGATGGTTATTACTGCGCAATTATGCATTAACTGGCTGCCATCATACAAATTCTGCTGTGTAATAGGGATTTATCAATTTGGTCATCACGCATTAATTTTCAAGGTGAAATTTCTAGCATTCAATTTGAGTGTTTATAGAAATATTTCTGTGGGCGGTTTGCAAGACATCATATGCATTTAAATGTCTGATAAAAATACGTCTAATTTAACAGGACCATTGCCAATTATTTGGTGTGGAGGATGGTTTATTCAAGGTTATTTAACCTCAGCAGACGCTTTCAATATCGGTGGCTGGAATTTTCTCGGGTAAGTTAATGCTTTTTTTAGTGTTTACATTGGTACTACTGTCTGCGCTATTGTTTTCCATTATAGCTGCTGCTTTGTGTTGCTTATGCCTTTGTGATACATGAAATGCTTTCCATGATGAATCCAGCTCTTGAGTGATTTTTAGGGGGTTGGAGAACTGATTTCATCTAAAAAAAAAAAAGCTATACTTGTTCTTGTATATTATACTAAGGAAAAATAAGTGTTTTTTAACATGCAAAGGATTTTCGAGACCTCCTGTTTTTAATGTTTTGGAGCCAGAAACTTGAAAGTTGGAAAGTTGTTTTGTGCTAGGTCTACAACCTGTGCTGCCCCCAAAGGGTCAAAAACATTCGGCCAAAATCTAAGCTTTTGAAAACCAGCTACTTTTATGCATGCATGAAAACAGCTGTGGTAAAATGAAACTTTAAGATTGCATCTCTCCAAGCTTGCTCAAACCTCTTTCACACTCTAATGCCAGCTATCCAAGAGCTGTAACACAAGTATACACGAGCCATTTCCACAGAGAAGTTGTTCAAGTATCTCCCAACTCAGGGCTTCAGACACCCCAGAAAAGAAGCGTTATTCTTGTCAAAACAAGGCATGACATCAGAGCTAATTAATGTAGGCATTTATATATAAAACAAACATACCTGATGAAGATCCACAGTGATAATGTCATGGGTGCTGTGAGAGCCCTTGAAGCAAACCAAGGCTGAAACTGCACGCCAAAGGTACTTTGCCTCCTCCTTGTCTGCAGGGAAAAGCAAAAGGCTCCACAGATAGCAGGTTATTATCGGTTTAGGAGGTGAGCTTTTTGCTTGGTGCATTGAAAATTAGCTGCCTGTTGACATCCTGAAAAGAGACAGCAGTTCTCCTCTCGTCCCAGTGCTGCCGGGGGTCTGGCGGGCAGGATGGCTGCGCTGTCCTCCTCGGCCACACTTGCACACAGCATCTTTTCAGAAGAGCACTGGACTTTTGAGTTGACCAGATACCTAAAAAAAAATCTCCAGTAGCTTGTTGAAAACTACATACACACACACAAAAAAGCGCCAGCTCTCATACTTTGGAAATGATGTTCAAATCATTCCTTTTAGAGATGCCATGGTTAGAGACGCCATGCAAAAACGGTGAGAAAGTGTCTGTCAGACCCACAGCCATAACTGTGTCCCCTCCTGGCATCTTCCCTGTTAAACAGGCGAAAGAGACGTTGACCATCAACCAGCCTGGAAGAGTAATTTTGCTATACTACAGGCAGAAAAAATCCTTAGAAGAAGCACGTGGGCTTTAGGTGTTGTGCTTTCTGATATGCTAACTAGCTGCTGTCATTCTTTCTGTAGAAACTATGGGAGAAATCTAATTCAAGCTGATTTAATGCTTATTAACCTAATGTCTTCAAGGTGTCATGTAAGTGCTTGTGAAAGCTTGGGAAAAACACAGCAAGAGCAGTGAGTCAGCAGCGTATTCGCACTACCTGCCTCTGGGACCTCGCGCTGCAGAGCTAGTTAACTGCTGTGAACAGCAATAGCTACTAGTTAATAGCTATAGTTAAGCGCAGTGAACAGCTCAGGGAAACAGATTTGACAGGTCAGCATAGTGGCAGGACGGGAGGAACAGGAGTCCATGGCAAACTTACTGTTGAGCAGACTTGCTTCCCCGGAGGCTGGAGGAGCAAAGCCACGCAGGGGCTCTCTTGCAGGGCCCTGTGACCCCTTGTAGAGAAGAGAAGAACACACTGAATGGCTAATAAAGGGACATGTCCACAAGATTCCATGAGGGAGTCTTAAAGTGAAGGATATATTTTATTTGTTTATTCATTACTTCAGTGAGCCTCACATATCATATTTTTTCATCATGTTTTCATTTTCTATCACTGGCTTTGACGACTTAAGTGTAAAAGTCTTGGCAACAGGATGTTTAAACTAGCTGGCATTTTGTGAAAAGAGAGGAAAAAGAAATACCAAAACTTTCAGAGACTCCAGGTTGAAAGACAGGACAAGCCTGCTGGCTCCAGAGATGTCTTGACTGTCAAATCAGCAGCTCCTCTGTGGTAGCAATTTGAGTGCTGGCAAATGTGCAGTGGCTCTGGGGGAGATCAGTTAATGGTGTTGTGGAGCTCTAAAGTGACGGGGAGGGCTCAAAACATGCTATTTATATTCACTATTGCTACCTGGAGTACTGCATTTTAGAGTGGACCATTAATATCAGGAGGATGTATCTGAGGGAGCTCTAGTTGGCTGTTGTAATATAAATATCAATAAAACAGCTAAAAGATTTAATCTGTTCTTCTCAGCTCTGTTTTTACTGGCTGCCCAGCTTGTATCATATTTCTGTCCTCTTTATGGTCAAACTTCCTTCATAATAATAATAATTATTGTTAGGTTTTGATGATAATATGTCACTCTCTAAAAGTCAGCTCTTTCTCTTGGCTCTTTCTGCATCTGATGTATAGTGAGATCTTTTGGAAAGAATTTCAAGCTCTGATGACTAATGCTATGACTCTCCTGCTCTTCTGCATCAGAAAAAAAGGAAAGCTCCATTGTGGTTTTGTTTGGACTCTGGAGAGAAATTTTCTTAGTTATGGGTTTTTTATTATTATTAATTTTGAGTGCTGTGATATATAGATATAGCTATATATGCAAATATCTACATATCATAGTGCTTTTTCTCTCTCTGTCTCTCTCCCCTACACATATATATATATGTGTGTGTGGAAGGTTTTGAAAAAATAGTTTATTTTCATATTTGGCTCTGTTTAGATAATTATTGTCTTATTACGCATTGGTTTGCCTAATGTGCTTTTTTTTTTAATAAAAGCAGTGTTCTTTCTGTCATTGAAAATCTATTAGTGCACATACAGTATTAATAAAAGCATTTGTAAATGCAATTCACTGGTATGAGTCATTGATTAAGCCTAATTACAGACAATATGATGGAGAAAAATCAATCTTTGAACTACCAAAATATCTGACCTTCAATAGCTGAGGGTTGAGCTGGTCTGGAATTTTCCAATGAAACTTTTTCCTGCTGGGGAAAAATA
The DNA here is from genome assembly GCA_003342815.1 of Eudromia elegans. Lineage (NCBI taxonomy): Eukaryota > Metazoa > Chordata > Aves > Tinamiformes > Tinamidae > Eudromia > Eudromia elegans. The sequence continues at coordinate 1,569,348 of PTEX01000129.1, read as the reverse complement.
CAAATCCTAAAGCTTTTGTTTTGCCAAAAGATTCAAATCATCAGTTCAAAGAGAAAGAACACTGAGGCAAAGGAAAAACTCAGTAACAGATAAGTCCAGAACAGCTCTATATAAGGCGTTTCATAAGGACTGACTTAATTTTTATGAGGTTCTTCTCCCTTGTCAATGGAGAAATAAAAGTTTTCCCAGGAGACATCTTGGTCCAGGGATTGTCTAGAGGAGTCAATATGTCTCCAATAATTGCAGAGAGACTCCCAAGATTAGTTTAAAATTGGCACTTGTGAAGGTCATCCTATTAGTAAGTCTCTAAGTCATTACCACTGTATTATTTCTAAAAAGTTTGAATTTTTATCACCTTGACATCTCGAGGATTTGTCTTAGCAGTTGATGGAAATAGAAATAACTAAAATGTCATTGCTGTGGTTTCTTTTTGGTAGCTGTCTGATAAATGGGCTTCAGATTATACTGCATGTACACAGACTAGCTCTCCATAAACAATATGATGTTATGTCCTGTTACGTGTCCCTGCCAACAGGTAATCCATGGAACCACGACGTTACTGCCCCAGTGGGATAAATGCGTGGATCTTGTTGAAAGTGCACTTCCTTATGTTGTGGGTAAGATGTTCGTGAATGCCCATTTTCAAGAAGACAAGAAAGAAATGGTGAGTCCTGCCAGTCAGGGAGAAAACTCAATGCATATCAAGAACTGTCACCTTTCCGTCCACCTGGGCCCATACTGCTTTCCACAGGGGATTCTCCCGACTAATATATAGCCAACCAAAACTGGGTTTCACCACTAATTTGCCTACGTCCTTTCAAATCAAATCAGGATGGTCAGACTCTGTAGGAAGGGAGCTAGGATATTCCTGAGGAAAGGTTTAGTATAACTTGTTAAGTGTTGTAGAGTTCTGTGAACTTAGGGTGTTTACTGAGTGAGTAAACTGCAGTCAAGAGGGCTAGAGATGTATACTGAGCATTTATATTCATCTTTCAGGACTTTTTCCCTCAATTGTGAAGGAAAGTATTCTTCCACACGGTCCAGAGCTTAGCTTTCAGCTAGACAATTATCTTTGCTAGAAAACGTCAAGCATTGCTATGTTATCACTTCCCTTAATAACATTTTCAAATGATTAATTACCCTTCACAGTCAGTTATGACTTATTTCTCGTTCATACACTTCTCATAGGATTTTTCAATATCTGCTGTTTCAGCTATTGATTTTCCCAATAGCGATCAGTTTAAAATTAACTAATACAGGTATTGAACTTAGTTCTGGTTGCAGGAGCCGCAAAACCATTTAGGAAACGTATGAAAAAGCCTTCTGCCTCGGGGGAGACAGCTCTGCCACACTCCTGCCCAGCCCTGCCTCCCTAGCTTGGGTTTGTTTGAAAGGCTCGACCATTTCCTCAGCCTTCTCCAGAGATAGTTGTTATTGACTCAGAAAGCAGGACGCCCTTTTAGACAGACCATGGTGCGGATTTGGTTTGACAAAGCCTTTGTGTTATGTGTTTTCCTCTCAGGATCACATTTCTTTTATCAGATTACTTTCCTTTCTTTTCGCTGCCCTGACTCTTGATGGCCTTTGTAATGTGCTATTTGCTAATTCATTGGCGAGGACGTTTCTGGGATATTAAATGGTGTGACCTCTGTGCAAGATGGAGAGGGAAGGAGTATAAGAAATGTACCCTTTACTGGGGGACAGACATTTGTTCTTGTCTATATATGTGAGGGAATTAGGGAAGCTCAGAGAATTAGAGAATGGTTTTCTGTTAAAATGTGAGCTATTGTGAGCTAATGGAAATACCTCGTATGATGGAAATTCCTTTCAGATCAAATCTTTTGAAAAACTGTAGAGTCAGAATTCACAGTGGCGTCCAGAGCAGGTAGGGGATAAAATCTATAGTACAGATCACAAAATTCAGACTTGCAGTGAACTGTCCATGAAGATAAAAATTAGTGGCAGGTGAAATTTGTTGCATTCCTTTTAGAAATGTGCTTTTCAAGTTAATTATTTGGTTATTGACATTTTTGTTTTGCAGATTTTCAGTTCTATTTTCTTTCTTAAACACTAAGGGAACATTTGAAAATATGCTTTGATTATACAGACTTTTTTACTGGCCCATGAAATGTAGCTGCCTATGATAAGTAAATCCTTAGTTATGGCTAATGCAGGCTGTGGGTTTTTTTTCTTTTTTTCCCCCTCCCAGATTTTGCCACCAATGTTTCACACCTTGGCTACCTCTCCCTTTCCTTTGATCAAGAAAGACATTATTTGTGTCTAAATATAGCACTGTTTCTAATCCACGGTGCCTGCAGTGTTTCTTACTGCTACGCCTGAGCGGTTCCCGTAATAACTTTGATAGCAGGAATAGGTTTCTCCTCCAGCCCCCTGCAGCTCCAGCTGGTGCATAAAGCCTAAGTGTGCACCAGAGCCCAGCTGAAGAGCTTGAGTTTGAACTTGCAGCCTCCAAATACAAGGAGTTCACCTCATTAGTGCACTGAGGTAATTGAGCTAGTGCGCTGTCATCAATATCTTTAAGTTATCCTATTCCCTGGGATGCACTTCTCTGTGAATGTTGACTGTTTAGTCATATTTTATGCTAGACCTGTTCAAGGGGTCCTATATTGTCTCTAAAAATGAGAAAAGAAAAAAGGAAAAGTTAGAAAAAAATGCATAATCAAAAGAACTTTGCTGTGGGGTTTTTTTTCTGTCTTTGCCACAAATAAAGACCAATTCCAAATTAAAACATATGTAAATGACAATTTAGCTAAAGGTAGCATTGCTTTCCAGGGCTTAGATCCCACCATTACTGATAATTCAGAGCTACCAGACCTACAGATTACAGTTACATTTCATTTTTCTTTTTAATGTAATGTAACTGATAACACAGAGATCCAGAAAGGCTTTGCAAAAAGATCATCTATCAGGCTGTGTGCTATCGTAGCTTTGGTTCTGTCCGTGATAAAGGCAGCAACTGCTGGATCCCCCTGAACTGCTTCCTCCTCACTGTATTCATAGGGTTTGTGTGTGTCATGAGGGTCATCCTTTGATAAAAATAGAAGCAACTGACTTAATATATCTTTCACTTGTGCTACCAAACAGATGCATAGGCCAGAGGACATTTCTGCTCTTAGACCAGTGTAATGATTCTCTTAGCCATGAGATTTCTCTGTGATTTTGACTTTCTTTTACTTTCTTCTTTCCTTTTTTCTTTCCCTTTCCCTTTCCTTTTCCCTTTCCTTTTCCTTTTCCTTTTCTCTTTCCCTTCTCCTTTTTCTTTTCCCTTCCTCTTTCCTTTTCCCTTCCCATTCTTTTTCTCTTTCTTTATCCCTTTTTCTTTCTTTTTCTCTTTCTTTTCCCCTTTCTTCTTTTTCTCTTTTTCTCTTTTTTGTTCTATTTTTTTGTCTCTTTTGACATGCTTGTGGTGTAGTATAGCAAAAAGGGTGTGATTTTTCAGAGCTTTACACAGATGCAAATTATCACAGGTTGTTCAAGAGCCCCAAAGCAGCCAAGGCTGCTGAGTGATGGAGCTCTGGTCTCCATCCCCTCATTAAGTAAATCATAGGAATATTTCACAAGCAAAGATTCCTAGGTGAATATTTGAATGCTGGTCTAAATTGGAATCATGATACTGTCAACCCACATTCAGTCCTCTTTGTCAACATTGAAGAGTGTCTTAGAATAATGTGAACCAAACAAGATAAAGATGTTCCACACAGAAAAGGTTTTTCTTGCGTAAATACCTTGCAACTGACTCCTTTTGTATGGACTACTGATCTAGAAGTAAAGTGTCAGAACTATTCCCAAATTCTAGCAGTATTTGTTATGATTGCAAGAAAAACATTCTCACAATTGTGATGTGAAGTGATCAGCAGTGAAGAGTTCACGTAGTACAATGGAAAGAAAAGAAAATGTAAAGAAACTTGTCTTGACAAGAAATATCTGAGGACTGTAAGAAAGAAAGAAACCATCCTTCAAGAGGGAAGAGGACATGGTGTAAGAAAGACCATTCATCCTCTTACCCTGTTCATCATTCCTGCATGTATCGAAAATTCTCTTATAATCACTCTCCCGTAACTTATTTTACTGGGAAGGGCATTGCTATGTCTTTTGCAGATGGAAGAGTTAACTGAAGGAATTCGCTGGGCTTTCATTGACATGTTGGAAAAGGAAAATGATTGGATGGATTCTGAAACAAAAAGGAAAGCTTATGAAAAGGTAATCAATATAAATGCTGGGTAAAATCTTGTCACTCACTGTGGAAATTGTGATTTGGCTTGAAGAAGAACAGAATGTCGTGGACCACATTTGCAGTTCCAAATAGATATTCATTGTTTTGTTTGTGCAGGGAGAGTTGCCTCATGTGTTTTGCTAGAACCTAAGCCGTCTGAGCTCCTCCTGCTGCCTGAAGTTATTTTTGTTGCTTGTTCTTCCTCCCATTCTGGTGCTGGCTCATGTAGACTGTGTGCTGATTTCTGGTTTGCCTCTACAGTCTTTATTAAAAAAGTCTGTGTCTGTGATTGGGGCGTTGGGTGTGCCACCAAGCTGCAAAATAAAAATCTCTGAAATATCTGAGAGCTCAGAGAGTTTGGTACACAGGTGGAGGCTCTAGCCTAGAAGGGGATATAGGATAGGTGCATATGTAGTAGCATTGCTGTGAAGCCTTGGAAAGCCCGTCCTGAAAGCCAGCTTTCTGGAGGCGTCTGACCATCCCAGCTGAACAGCTATGGCCTGATTGATATATGAAGTGAAACAGTGGAGGCAAGTGATACAGACGGGCATTGCCTGTCCCCATAGCTTTCAATGGGATGTCACTGAATCAGGAAAGCCACTCTCTGAACAGAGTGGTATGCCGAACTGTTCCTGCTTGCTGTGTTTGAATAAAAATGGTGGTGTTCTGATTTAAAAAAACCCCATCAACTTCAAAGCTCTTCTGATAACAAGGGAGAAAAGGCTTTTCAGACATTTTATTATTGGAAAGTTTTAAAATTTCTCATATAGCTGGTTCAAATGTTATACAAGGCACCCTTCACAGAATTGCAAATGAAACAGAGCTGGCCGAAAGCATTCCCAAGCTCTAAAGAAGGTGGAGGATAGTAAGATGCAGTTTTTCTTGCTACCTTCATGGCAAAAGGACTGTAAGTATTATTTCTTACTGGCTCTGATGCTTGTTTCCTAAAATAAACCTTTAGAAATATATTGATTCTTATTTTAGGAATTTGACAAAACAGATGCGGACTAAGACAAGGTGGATTTTGTATTTGTTCCCTTAATAACAACATATCTGTAAACACACCTGATCATTTTTCCAGTAAACAATCATCTCATTCTAGCTCTACTATCTGCCTTCCAGCAAAGAAACAACACAGAAGTTCTGTCAGAAATTCATAAATTCTCTAAAAGGCTCTCCCTTTCCTGTCATAGAGAAAGTGGTGTCCAGAAGGCAAGTTAGATCTTTGGTGGACGGAGGTACCTCTGTTGATTTGTTTAGGAAGCTTATGGTATTTTGCTGCCAATTTAGGCATCTCAGTTAAGTTTCTGAAGTTAATGGGGTGAATCTGGGCTGAATAGTGCATGACAAACTAATTCAAGCTGTACAATATAAATACTGCTCCATGCCATGGTGCTATGAATAGCAAATGGTTTAAACTCATTCTCACTGATTTGAAGGACAATTTTCTAGTTTTCTGGAACAGAAACAGGATTAGGCTTATACGACACAAGCGAGTATTACATAATGACTCAGTGCAGCAGCGATTATGCGGCAACAGAGCATTCTTGCAGAATACTTTTTATTAGAGCGAAATAGTATCTTCACAGGCTGACATAACTGGTGCCTTATGTTAGAGACAAGAAGGCATGTATGATATGCGCCATAAAATATCATGGTGAAAGTAAGAAACCAAAACTATACCTTAAAGTCTAACTGACACACGGTACAAACATTTTAAAATAATTCTTAGAGCATGTTTCATTGAGGTGTTTTTTTTTTCTTCTATGGTCAGAATTACTCTGACTCGATCATTTTAAACTAGTGTCATTGGGAACTTTTCGTGTTTGCTTTTTGTTTCAGAGCACTGTCCAAATAGTACCCAGTGGGATGCTGCAGGTACCTTCTTTCAGATGAAAGGCCAGAAAGGACCCTCGAGTTTGAACTCCTGTATCAGCACACTATAGCATTTTAGCCAGTAATTACAGAATTGAGCCCAATACCACATCAAATAACTGTTCCATTTTTTAATGTCTATTAGAGCCTCCGTGGAATTTTTTATTGAGATATTCTTTTTGGAAACAAATTTCAGTCCTGTGTGATTATCTTCTGCTTGTTTTTTTTTACTAACAGAAGTTAAAATGCCAGATACTTTATTATTATTGTTTAAGTAAAGAAAGAGAATTGTTGGGTAAGGAATACTTGCTTTTTAAGTTGTGTTTTTATCAGTAGTTGTGAAAAGTCCCTGTTGAAGGAGATTAGGCCTCATTCCCAGTAATGGATGGGAAACCGAAGCAGAAAACAGCCTGGAGTGGCTGGGCCAAGTGTCAGAGCTGAGGCCAGGAATGCCTTCCAGCTTTTCCAAATAGCAGATTGCTCCATCCATTTCCTTCTAACAACGCAACATCGAGTTGCTACCTAGTGTGCTACAATGGAACAGTATGAAGATTGCATGGAGATGGCTCTAATTTGTGTGGTTAGCTTTTCCTCAATATTTTTAATCTTTCTTGAATTTACAGAATGCTCTGGAAAGAAAGGAACTGTAGAAACATTGTCCTTTTGCTCATTGGTTATACTTCATCCAGTCGGTTTATTTTGTCTCGTTAACCTAAGGCACATTTTGTTTCATGAGCGTTTCTTTTCACCCATTTCCTGAAGGAGGAATAAGATAATTGCAGGAGGGCCTGGATGTCTCTGTCGTGAGCCCGGAACACCTTCCTGGTGAAACATCTCACATCACGTGTCTCTTCTGTTCCTCAGGGTGGTTGTAGCTCTCCCTACAACTCTGCAAAGGACTTGGTGGGCTTTGAAGAGCGTGACTGAAAACCCTCTCTGCTGTTTCGCATGTTTTCTGCTACTTGCTGCTCAGCTCATACGATCTCCACCCTCTCCTGTGCACTTGACCCCGGCCAACCTTTTATTCCTTGCTGTCAGCCTGATGCTTTGCAGTCAAAGGGACCATCGACTTCTGAAGGATTCACAAAAGGCCTTCAGGTAGAATCAATACTTGGATTTTGCTTCAAGCTGCCTGTCAGCTCCTTCTAAACGCTGAAGCCTTTCTCAGTCTGTGACTCACTGTGTCATTTCTGTTGTTTTAAGTTACTCCAAGGGGGACACCCAGTGCTGCTTCAGTTCACTCTCAGTTCCGTGTGATACAGGCAACACTTTTGCAGCTTTGATCTCTACGAATCATCTTCTTAGTCCTTATACATTTAGGAGTTAAGGTTTGTCCTTCCTCTTGTAGCAAGATAGCATAACATCTAATAATTTTCCTTTCTGTTATCCCCTTCTATCTTCCCTTCCATTCCCATGATAGAGGCACAATTTTAAATGAAAGCATCTGAAAGCCATTTATCAAAAAGGATTTTTACAGATTTAGGTAATCTGCTCTGTTTTATCATGCAGTTCTCACCTAATTCTCTGGATGGAGCTCATGCTGCTTCCAAAGAGGCTTTGACTGGGCGAGCAGAATTCGGCACTGTGCTCAGGCGTGCTTGTTTTCTGCCCTGTCCTTCCTCCTCTTCTCCGTGCAAGTTTCACAATTTTTTACTCAGTATTTGACCATAATGAGAAATTTGTTCAAACTGTGCCAGTTAACCACCTGAATTCCCAATGGAGATTGCTGACAAAAAAAAAAAAAAGAAGAAAAGAAAAAGATTCCTCTTCTTGCTCTTTTAACATCTCTGTCTTGTAAGGGTCATTATGTTTCTCCTTTGTTTGAAGAACAGATAATTCAACGGAGTGCAGCTGCAAGGGTGCACTTGTCTTGCAGCAAGGAGATCTTGCTGGTTGCTCTTGCACTGGGCAGGCCCTGAGTGCCCTTGCAGCCCTCACCGAGGCTGGCAGAGGTGGTGGGCAGGGAAAGAGGTTTTGCTTCCCTTTGTTTTCCTTGCAGTGAGGGTGCAGACTGCACAGGCACGCAGGGGATATCGGCAGCTGTTCTTTGTAAGGGTGGACCACAGGGAAAAGGGGAATCCGCGTCTGAAACTCTGTTGGCACGACTAGTGTGATCAGGGCTCTCATCTGTAAAGTGGTAATTTATTGCTGCTGCTCTTCAAAGGATGATTTGGTGGAAGTTCATCACAGAGAGGTAATATTATTCCATTTCCTGGGCAGGAGCCATTACTTTCTTAATCACTTTTTTCCTGCCTAAAATGCCCTCTTAGGGCATTGAAAAAGAAACTTCTACAAAAGAGAAGCCTAGGAAAAAAACCTTTTTTTTTCCCCTAAAAGTTTGCAAATCTCCTGTAAAAAAGACTTTGTCAAAGGAACTTATTTTGTTGTTTTATGATGCTATTTTTAAAGTACAGATGAAAGGCCAAAAAAAAAGCTTGTTTTTCTGCCACGAGATTTTTCTGTAACATTATTAACCTCTGCGGGCCATGCAGCCCAAATCCCAAGGTCACTGTACAATCAGTTTTTGCCTACTGAACTTCCCTGATGCTTGGCTCTGTTTCTCTCTGAGGATGTTGTATGCGCAACACTTGTTTTCTTCTCGTCTCTCCAAGTCTAAAGACTGAGGCGACAGAACCACAGGAAAATATAAAGATAACGCTTAGCTGTGAGTGTCTCTCAGGCAGTTAGATGCCTTTGTTTAGCCTAAGGGGTTGGCTCTGCAACTTTGGAGAGCTGCAGGAAACTTCCCCAGACAGTACAGTGCAACTTAAGGCACCAGCCCTTAGGAATTTAACAGCCATGTGTAGAAATTCCAATTTAACAAAACACAGGTACCTAAAATGAAGTACACACCTGCGGTTTATCCCACTGAGGCCACTTGCTTCCGAACCTTGGATTTAGTGGCCATATTCAGCCTCCCAGTCAATCAGCTGGGTCCCTGCCATCTTTCCCAGCTCTCGGTGGCCCCTCTCCCTCCACGGCTGGGTTGTCTCACCAGGAATATGACAGCGGCTTCGTTCGGACCAGCGGCCTGATGTCTGGCTCGGACAGCGGCCAAGCAATGGCAGATGTTCAGAGATGAACATAAGGACAGGGGAAGCATCAAGTGATACTTTCCCACCATCCTCCCCTGGCCTCTGACAATCGCAGCTCGGTTGCTTCCTGAAGTACAAGCGATGTCTTCGAATTTATTAGCATTTTTCAGTGTTTGTCTAGTGACTTTTTGAAAGTGTCACTTTTTGTCATCCATAGCCTCCCACGGCAATGAGTTCCACTCTCTTAACTATGTTCTTTTGTTTTTCTGGGAAAAGTCTTCAACTTTTCCTAAGTTCTTGCAATTGAAAAAACAGAGAATTTTAGGTTTTGTTCTGCTCTCATGCCCACTCACATGTACTTACAACCCCAGCATTGCACTATGTCCAGAGAGTATAGAATCTACAGCATGTATCCAAGTAGACTGCTCACGACACGCGCTAGGCACAGTTGTAAAGTATAGCCTCTCATCAAGATTGAGGCACCCCGGCCAGAAAGACCAGACACCACAGTTTCCGGAGCTGAAGTGAATCTTGCTTAATGCCATGATAATTTTGTACAGACATGACAAAGCGTCTGGTCTTGAGAATGGTCACTGGGTAGAAAAATGCTTTTTGTGCCTCCTGGGGTCTGTTGACTCGTCCTATGCAGAATAATTTTTCTGGAAGAAAGGCCCACATGAGGCTGAAAGAACGATACTTCATAAGGAGGAGAGTGATAGAATTTCAAAACAGAATATCTCAGACACCTTTCACTCGGACACTGTTGTGTTTTTTTGTTTTGTTTTGTTTTGTTTTGTTTTTTTTTTATGACAACATAATTGTTCCCCAAATGTCAGAAAACTCCACAAAGCATAAGAACCTTAATAGAATCTGCCAGACTTACTTCAGAAAATCAAGGAAAAGAGGGAGAAATTCCCAAAGGTTTTCCTCAAATTGCATTTAGGTACATTATGCCTGTTTAAAAGCCAGTGAGAGTGGGAGCTTATCTCAGGATTTCCTGTTTTCATTTGAGCGAGAGTTGTATTTAGATCTTCTTGCCACAACTTTGTCGTCTCCAAACTGCAAAGTCACATGAACCCAGGCCGTACTTCCCCGTCTGTGGAAGTGAACTTTCTGAAATCAGTGTGGTCCTTTTCAGGGATAGTACTTTGATGTGAGAATTAAAGACGACGATCCCGCCTGTATCGTAACAGCTTCGCTGCAGGGATCAATGAGCCAAGTCCACTGATATAATTGAAACATGGGTTGGAGCTCAGAACAGGCAGCCCCATTTTAACTGGGTCCCTGCCAGTCTACAGTTCTCCTGGGCGTTAAATGTATCACCAAGAACTTACCTTCACAGTGTAACTTATCTTTATCCCACAGAGTGCATAAAAAGGTGAAGAGAGACAGGAAGCAAGAATCCCTTACACAGTGTAAGGGATGTGTAGGTTAGAAATCATGTGAGGGATTTAAAAATTTTGCTGTACTTGACAGCTTCTGAATTTGGCCCAGGACATCGAGGCCAACGCTCCCATGTCTTCTCTGAGACATTTTCCTGTTTGGAAAATGCCAGTGTTAAGGACAACATTTTTCAGCTGGAAGGTTAAGAAAGATACTTTCCTTTTAGTGAGATAGTGTCCCATGCTTTTTCTTGAATAAAAATAAATCTTCACTTTCCATCAGATCTTTCATTTTTTTTCCTGTGTCAATTGCTTTTTTCTCATCACAGACTTTAACTTTTGAACTCAAACAATAATCTTTCTTTCTCATATCCCAGATTTAATTTAGCCTCCTCAGGAGTACTGGGGTTTTCTATCCAGCCGCCACAGGAGATGTTCCTCTCCCTTGGCCAGTGCTGAAACTAATAGCCACGGCATGTTTGCTTATCTCTTACCTCTGGGGTTAGATCACTGCTGTCAACTTCTCCCTTGTTATCTGGCTGCTGCTACTGCTCACTCAGTTGTACAGGGATGCCAGTTCCATTAATAACCTGGGCACCATGCAAACAGATATCAGAAACAGGTGAAGGGAGAGGAAATTGTGTTCAATGCTGATGTCGCGGCTGTCGTTTCTTCGACTCCGTCACAACTCCACAAGGCCAGGATGGCTGCGTGACATCAAAGCATTTGTGACAAATCTCATGCTCGAAATAGAAGGAGGGAGACAGAAAGATGGATGGACACAAATTCACAGGCTCACAGGAACTGGGATGAATCTGAAGCTTTTGTGGCAGAAATGCAATGTAAAAGTACTGGTGTGCTAAAAGGCAGCTTAATTCTTCCAAGGCCCAGGAAGTCCTACGTCAATGACCCCTAAAAGTCTGCCTGAAATACATTTTTGGCTTTAACTTTGTGCTCTTGTTTTACCAAGAAAAGCTTTCATCTATGGAGGAAGGCCTCTGAAGAGAGTGCAGCACGCTAGCTGGGCAGTAATACCTACCGCGGCACAAGGGAATCTCTTTCCTGTTGTAGAGGGAGTCTATAAGGGCACAGGCAGCTATCTACTTGAATTCTACTTTCCAATATATTTGGTGTTAAATACAGAGATAGGTAGATATGCACAGGACTATGCATAAAAAGGAAACTCCCTTCTTAACCTACTTTCCTGTCCCTTGAAGCCAATTCCAAGGGCCGCTGCCTCCGTCCTGGAAGAGGTCAAACCAAGTGCTATTTAAGAAGGTGAAGCTTCACCTTCTCATCTTCTTGCATGCATCTTATTTATCTTATTTCTAGGAAAGCCCAGGCCCACAAGTTCTTTCTCTTAGATTTAGGCCTGGGCCAGCTTCAGCTCTGCAGCCCATAGGCAAGTGAGAAAAGCCACGAGGCTCTGTCTTAGCATCAGAGGCCTATTCAGAGGACCTGCTCACACCTCAAACCCTCCATCCTAATCTTCTCTAACAGCTTTGCTGCTGTTGTAAATGTCTCTCTGAGTTCCTGACAAACCTTAGTTTATACCCTAGTGCAATCTTGAAACCAGAGGCATGTTGATTGCTGTGAATGGCACCGAAGGGACAGGGAGGATCAAGTCCCCACTATGGCTGCTTTGGAAGATGAACCAAAGCCTTCCTTTCCATCCAACAAAGCCTTCCTTGGTTTTTTTTTTTTT
>PTEX01000129.1:1390294-1557097 GCA_003342815.1 Eudromia elegans | reverse complement strand
TTTTTTTTTTTTTTGTTTTGTTTTGTTTTACTGGCTATTTAAGGAGATACTTGCTCTCCTTTTATGATTCCCCTCTTCATACTAGGTGTCATGTTATTTCACTATATGTGATGGCTTTAAGTCATTTAGTAGCTAGTTTCATTTAAATCCATATATATCAGCTTCTGTGAGTTTGCAGGCTCACAGTGCTTTTAGTATGGTTTAGTATGTATTTTCTGGTTTGCCAGTTATTCACATGTGTGGGGAAGGTTTTGATTGGTCATTATTTTGCTGCTCAGGGGACCATTTAAATAGCAGACTGAAAATCTGGTTGCAGCAGAATAAGTTTAGAGTGTGATTAACTAAGTCTAAATTGAAATGATTATTCAAAAATATGTGCTGTGGAATAGAGATGGTAATTTGCAGTAGCACAAATGGCAGGCACCTAAGTCTCTTGAATTTCAGTTCATCTTTGATATTTAAGTGCTACTGGTACCTTCAGAACCTTTCTCTACTGTTAGTCATCTGTTTCGGTGCTACAGCTGTGTCTTAGTTAATTCAAATGTAGATTTGATGTACAGGTCTTCACCCTATGTGGGACTTTGGCCTCCCCTTGATTGCTCATGCCTCCAACCTGGATGTGGCTGGATGTGAGCTTCTCCGTGTCTTGTAGATGTGCAAGCCCAAGGCAGAGGAAAGAGGAGAGTTGCTGGAGTAGCTGGGAGGCTGCCCAAGCCACAGCAAGACGGGCTGTGGGTCGTGGGTGCAGCAGAGTCCTCAGCTCTCAACAGCGAGGGAGCCAGGGGCAGAAGTTTCAGTAGCAGTTTTACTTCCTTGGTTACTGTACTAATCGCGGAGCTCTGTAGGAAATTGTGAAATGGTAAATGGCTTTTCAGAATGCCTCAGGCACTGGTATTGTTAGACTTTGCCTTTAAGGGATCTTTATAAAAAGGAGATCATCAGATTTGAGGAGCTGCTCCCTCCCTGTCCTTTCAGAAGCCAGGATGCTGTGCCTAGGAATAAGGGCTCTCTCACCACCCTCCTCTGGGAGGGGAGCACTGCTGTGCTTTGTGTTCAGTTTTCTAGATAGGTAATAAATTCCATCATCAAATACCAATGTATGTACCACTAGGCATAAATAAATACATAGATGTAATTATAGATTATTTAAATAAAAATATATAATGATTTGGAAAAGAAAGATATGGCCTTGAATAGAAAGCAGTGTACTTTGTGCATATGTTTCTTCTAACTGTACGCCAGCCTCCATTTTTTCCTCTGTATACGCATATTTTTCTACCCCATAAGTACATGGTATGGACAACAGGGAGTGGAGTGGTTGTTGCTACTCTGGACATCAGGGTCCCTGGTCAAGCAAAGCGTATATCTTTCCAGAGACAGAGGAAACCTGTATATTCTGAGTGGAGTAATGTCATTGTTTAAAACCAGATTAGGAACTGAAGACATAGGGAAATGTACGAACTAGTCTCTTCCGTGTCTGGCCCTAGCTGTATCTAAATGTAGAGCTTGGTCTGATGCTGTGTGGCTAGAAGAGAGAAGAGGATTTTTCAGATTTTATTCATGGCGTGGGGCAAGGGAGGGCAGCTCTGCAACCTTCGGCAGGCAAAGATAACCTTGAAAATGTTAAATGAATATAAACTGATGCAAACAGACGCTGAGGTCAGAAGTTGTCCCTCTCTGGGGCAGGTTATTCAGTTTTGCATAAAATTGCCAAGAGAAACTCTGTGATAAGTCATATCCCATACAGCATACCCCATGCAGCTGTGCTGGGAGAGAGATGAGCTGCTCCTTGCCTGTCCCTGGGGCTGTCCCTCTCACCGTGTGTGTTACAGCGTTCAGAGACGGAGATCTCTTTAGCACAACAGACTTTGTAGCTCCTTGGGGACTTGGGGACTTTTATTTCATCAGTCAGTGCAGTGTTTTTTCTTAAACTTGCTCTTATCCCAGGGCTAAAACACAAGCAGAAAATAAAGTTTTGCGGCAAGGTATGTGCACTTCCAGCAAAAAGGTGGCGTGACAGAAGTGGGCAGTGGGAGGTGATTTATGAGGAGTTCTGGGGGAACAGTCCACAAAAGAATTTCTGCAAAAAAAATGCAAAGTAATAATTCTTCAGCTCAGTAACACACTAGAGCCCAGCCAAAGGTGGCTTTATTTCTTTCTGTGTCATTGCAAATCCTTGGGATTCTGATGCAAAATTTGTTGGGTAAGCATATCTAATGTGATTTTAAAAGCTAGATAAAAAGGACTTTGAGGTTGTTTTGGAGGGATTTGTGTGTGTGTTTGTTTATATTTTTAAGATAAGTGCCTTGGAAAACATGGAGTAGTTCCTGAAAATAAGGATGTGAGGAACAGCCTTCTGAAGTACTGACGATATGGCAAAGCTTAGCTCTGGTGCATGAGCTAGAGAGGGCCCCAGCACCATACTAATGATGGCCTGTCTCTTCAGGCAAGAACCGTTTCACTGCTGGCTTGTCTAAACTGCAGCTGGAGGAGCTCCTAGCTGCTTTCAGCCACCTCCATGTAGTTGCACCTGAAATGACCTGAAGTGCGGTAGAGCAGTGCCCAGAGAGCCCTGCGCTGGCACTGCCTGCTCCCTGGTGGCATGCGGACGCGCCGTCACGGCTCTATCTCTGCTTGTGTCGGCTTGGCTCTCTGTGCACTGTCCTTTCTTCTGCTTCACAGACTTCAGCTCCACTGAAGACTGGAGGCTCTTTAAACTGTGTTCAGACAGCAGTGCTTCGGGGTTAAATGAACCTTTACTGGATACCTCAGTAGTGCTGGCCTGCTGTGTAAGTGCAGAGGCAATGGGTTAAGGTATTTTTCCCAACTTTCTGGTGGGAAACTGTCTGCCCAGGCCTGCTCTTGGAGGATTTGGCTCTTCACACTGGACTCATGTGGCTGTAAAGTCAGGGGGCATGAACTGGCCGCATCTCCTTTTTGCAGTATTTGACTCTGTGTCTCTTTGGTGTCCATGTGGTGTCCTGAAGACATAACTAGTGGGTTCTTTGTTTGCTTGTTTGTTTCTGCAAGCAAAAGGCCTGAAATAATGTGAAGGTCAGGTGCAGATTTCTCAGGTAGTGTTTTTAAGCCTATTCAGGGTACGTGTTGTATTTCCTAGAATGTGGCATGAGGTGATACGCAAGGATACCAAGCCCTCTGGGATAGTGCTGCAGGGCTGCGGAGGTAATTAAACTTGGTGGAGTCTTAATGATTCTTGCTGGGAATGGTTCTTGGGGCATACTGTTCCCTGAATCCTGCTGGAGAGTTGTTTTGGAGCCCATCTGTTGGTAGAAGCCAAAATCATTCACTTTGCTTGTTCGTTATTTCATGCAGCTATCGGCTCTATATGGGTCACCAGTGACTGTTTATTGGCACATTTTTTGTCCATGTATCTCCAGTGAGAAGCAGATGCAATTACTATTAATAATACCCACCAGCACATGAAGGACCATCCCCGTACCAAACTTTCTATCCATAAAACAATTCCAGATATTAGGATTTAAGTGGATCTCTTAGAGTAGAGTTATCAAGAAATGTTCCTTTCTATAGTCTCTGATTTTTTTTCCACACCCTCATTGCCCAAGGATGGTTTAAGATTCTTGTATTTGTTTTCCAAAGAGTTGCTCAAGCTTCTTCATATTCCTCATTTCATTTTTTTTTTCCTTCGGATGGGGATAAAATAAACTGTTTTAAGATTTTGATCATGTAACTGGATATGTTGTTGATTCCCTGAAGTCAAACTACAACTTTCATGCAAAACAGTGGACAGGATGTATCTGATCACTTACATATGGTATAATCACAGAGGATGATGAGTACATTTAATTTCCAGAACTCTGGTTCTGTTCTCAGAAGACAGCGTCACTGTCTGCCAGGTGTAATATATTTTACATATAAAATAATTGAATCATGATAATTATGGTACAGAGGTTATAGATGTGAAATGGAAATAAACCCAACCAGATAACTATTTTTAATGCGGTGTTAGTTTAAATTTAAAATTGAATCTCAGAGTAACTGTTGTCACAATGCTTGAACCAATGGTTATTCCAGAGAAGAAGAATGGATCCAGGATGGGAAAGACTGGTGCACCGATGTAATTTTAAAGTGTTGTTTTATTGGCTGTTCTGTGAATTTTGCTAAAGTATTAGGTGCTTAGAACTTTAATGACTATAACATCATCTTGTGGATAATCAGTGGATATTAGGATTGAATTTGTAATACTATATAACTGCTTGCTTAACAAATTTTGTGCCTCCCTTTTCCCCTACTTTTTCTAGAATGGTAAACTATGGTCCTTGTATGAATGGGTGGGACATGTTTTCTTGTCACAAAATCACAGACTCACGGAATGGTTGAGGTTGGAAAGGACCTCTGGAGATCATCCAGTCCAACCCCCCTGCTCCAGCAGGGAACCCCAGAGCACGGGGCACAGGGTGGCATCCAGGCGGGTCTGGCAGATCTCCAGAGAAGGAGACTCCACAGCCTCTCTGGGCAGCCTGTGCCAGGGCTCTGTCACCCTCACAGGAAAGAAGTTCCTCACATGGAGATGGAACTGCCTGGGTTTATCTTCCCAGTGCCCAGAATGGTAAAAGCACCACAGCAAGAGAAAGTATTTATCATACCTTATCTTCAAGACTGGCAACTGCCATTTCCTTTTCAACGGGAAACTTTCCTTGTTGAATGAGGCTTTGGCTTGAAAAGATGGTTCAGAGGAAAAGGTAAACTTTCGCAGCACATAACCCCTTTCCTGTTTCTTCTCCACTTTTCCATGTCCACCCACATCATGCCTTCTTAGCCCTTGCCTTGCGCCAGTTGCAGTATTCACTGAACCATCTGTGTTATGGTTCAACTCACTGATCAGGCAGAGAATTAGCTGGAAAAAAAATGGATGCATTCCTACTATGTTAGTGAGCTGAGCAATCTCCTAGAAAGGTTTGCCGGGCACCTGAGGCGGCTCAGAAAGATTGTTGAACTAGGAGCAGAAGCAGAAGTTTGCATAGCAGTGTGATGGGAGAGGTAGAAAGTGAACAAATTGAACCTTATTTTTGTTTGGTCTTACAATGTTAATGAATTAATCTGCTTTTGAAACCAGGGCTTGTATTTAACTGGAAACAATTCTTTGTGTATTTGATACCATATTTTATATTTCTGCTGCTAGACGTCGTTATTTACCTAATTACCTATTACAAAAATTGAACAATAACCGTATTTTCCATGTTCATAATGAATTAATTTAGAACAAGCAAAATAATTATCAAAAAAGACATGGGAGAAAGGGATGACAGGGTGAGTGTGAACTGATGTGTGAATGGTTTGTTAAATGAAGCTCCTAAAATTTTGAAAAAAAATATGTTTGCTAGCTTTTACTCTTTAGTACTTCAAACCTACGAAAAGAAGGGTAAGCCAAAGTTAAAAAATAAATACAATAGGCTAATGATCAGCTTTGTTCTTGATAATTATTCTAGCCAGCACACTACAGAGCAAGGACTCTTAATAAATGATCTTATCATTTCAGACCAAACAGTAAAAGAGTTTGTGTTTGCACTGCCACTTCACCTTTGACTGCAGTTTGCAACGTGCAAATCCCTGACATTTCATTTGGCCCCCACTGGGGAAATAAAACACTTGATGAGAATGGGCCCAATCCATATACCGCTGAAGTCAGTGGGTCGCTTTCTCCTGGTATCCGTAGGATTTGCCTTTAGCTCTGTGATGGATTTTTTCTATGTTTTATCAAGATCCCTCATCCTGTTTTCTCAGTTTTCCTATACCTAAAATCTAAATAGATGCAGTGATATGTATGCAGCAATTTTACCAGATGGCTCTTGAATCATCTACTTTCAATGAAAAATGAAAAGACCAGACACGTACATAAAGGCTGAATTAATCTTTGTAATTAAATGGAACATTACTTTGCCGTGAATGATTTTAGCTTTCAGAATGTATTTCATGGTAATTTTTCAGTGAACTGTAATTGTATTAATTTTTTTATATTTTTAGAAGCTTGAAAATGAGCTTCACGAAGTTATTGTGAGTCAAACTGGTATATGGAAGATCTGTGTCAGACTTGTAAAACTTTCTTGAGAGTGGGATATATTCATTTCTCCCCATACCCTTTATCAGTCAGGACAATATGCCAGTGCCTGGTGTTAGCCTAAAAGTGTCCTAGTCTGGCTTTGGCCAGAAAAGCCTCTCAGGCAGTTTGTGTGCTGTGTTTGGATGTCAAACAAGAATTAGACTAGAATGAAATCATGTTTTGTAGCATTGAAACATGTGTGTCACCATGTAAGTCAAGAACGAAAAGTCATTCATTGTTTTGTGTCTGTGGTAGACTTCCAATTTCCGTGTCATGATGTGAAGAGAAACACACATGGATGATAAATTCCTGTGATAAATTCAATGGTGAAACTAAAGGGCGGAAGGGACAGTTGCCATCTAGGTCCTCCGCTCTCTCTAGACTGCCTGTATAGTAAATAGTCATTGCTATTGCTCAAAAGTGTGCTGCTCTTCTCCATCACCCCCCGCAAGGGCCTCTTAAATTCACAGAGAGAAGATTCCTAATTTGCCTGGCAGCCTTGGATAGACTGAGTGCTTAACAGTATCTGGAATAAATACTCCCTTGCCCTCTTTCCTCTGTACATGTGGCTATTTAATATGCAAAACAATGAGAGGGATGAAATGAGCCTTTAAACCCTAAAATGTGGTGGATGATGCGTTTATGACAGAGATTCATACACAGTTGCCACGCAGTTGGTTACTATCCATTTGTCACATTTTGTTTGCTTTCTCTGTCTGCATGTTTATGGCTCCTGGAAGACTGATCTTTTAAACATACTTTTAACTATAACAGAGAGAATAGTGACAGGATTTAGCAAAGAGGAAGCCAGTCTTAGGAGAGTTTTCTACTTTCCTGTGCTGTTGAATAAGGAGTCCTCCATCTTCATTGAACATTACTTAAGCAAATAGCAAACGTAATCAAGGAAGCAAGACACTTCTGACACAAAAATTCAGCAAAGTCTGCCAAGTGAGATGTTTTATAACTCATCTGTTTTGTAAGTAGGGCTGTGTGGTGTGCCAGCTGGCTGGGTTTGGATCTGATCCAATATCCCTGGATGTTTATAGGATTCACAGGAACTTTAAGGGGGTCCCAAATTCCCCTCATGGGTTTGTTTCAGCTCCTGGTGAGGTCTCTTCCACCAGCAGCCCCACATCCTTTGCTTTTGGCATTGGGGCACTTGCTGGTGTACCTTCTGGCACCTTGCCTGTCTTTCCATCCCAAGTGTCTGGGCTGGAGTCAAGACAGTGGGGCAGTCCTCAGCAGAAGAGGAGGACCATCCCTTGGACCAAGCAAGCTCTGTTGCTTCCACACCTCTGTGTGATACTCAGTGGGGACAAGGTGTCTTTGGGAGGCTGGCTCAGTAGGATCCCAGGGGGCATGACTGACCTGTGTGTTTTCATCTGCGTCGCGCAGCAAGAGCCGTACAGTGAGATGTGGATTGCATGCAACTGCCTTGTACTTCTTAGCTTTTCATAAGCTCTTGTTCTAGATGTTCACAGGAGGACTCCAAAGAGTGGTGTTGATTTGTGATTTTTGAAAGTGCAAAAGCTTTTGTTTTCCATAAAGATATTTAACATGTACCTGGATTTCCTATGAACTAACTTCATTGGGTAATAGCAAGGTTTGTTATTTGTGTACTGAATCTTTGCAACTCTATATGACTGCTAGAACATTTAAGAAGGTATCAGAATTATGGTGTTAGTTACCTCTGTCTTAGTGTTTATTCATTACAGAGAATATAGTTGTGTTTCTTATTTGCTCAAATTTCTAAATTCCAAATACTATGGTAAGAATTTAAGTAGTTTCGTAGTTGCAGAGTTTAATAATAAAAGAATTTACTTGTATTTATGTTACAAAATAGAAACAGCTTCAGAAATTGAAAAAAAAAACCCTAGATGCATCATTACCTTTTTAGCTGGCTTTTAAAAAAGCCCTTCAGCTAATCCTTCAGATTTGGGGCTGTGTCTGTCATCATTTCCTTAAGCAAAGAAGTGCACCACTCTGCGGTAGCACTGTCAGACCTGGGCTTGCTTCAGTCCTCTGTGTTTGGAACCTGTGGGGTGTGAATCTCTTTGCTTTCATTTGGAAGGCAGTAAAAGTGTTTTTGTAAAGTATGACATAACAAGGAAATGTCCTTTTATTATGCACAAAATCAACAATTTTTTGATCAACATTGTACTGTCTAAAGAATTAGGGGAATGACTTTGAACTGAAGTACCTAATCCTTATCCCTTCTGTCAAAATTACCATCAATTTTTGCAAGTTGCACCCTAAATTGTTTTTAAATTGTACAAATTTATCACTTTAGTCAAAATGTTAAGGAGGTTATTTATATAGACTTAACACAGAGGCTACTTCGTTAAGTGATTCGAATGATTACCTTTCCTGTGTACTGAATAACCTGTTTTCCACATGCAAAATATTTGAAATTCACTTAGCCTGTTCAAGCAGTTGACTTAATAGAAATTTAAACTGCTGAGTTTTCCTCCTTTACTATCTGGAGACTAATATAACAACTGGTGCTGGAACCCTAGAAGTGAAAGGTTAGTTTTTCAGTCCTTTGAAAAAGTTCAGTCAGATGGACCTGACAGCACCGATAAGCAAAATTTAGATGCTCTTCTACACAAGCTTTCGGACTAATTGTGCTTCCTCCTCTTTTCTTTTTTTCTCCTAGAGACATTTAAAAATATCTCTTAAATGCTGCTATGCCTTCTGGAAAACTGAGAAAATGTTCTGTTGAGACTTAATTTGGCGCATTTCGTATTTCCTGCTCAGCATTTGTCTTCTGTTGTTTTTTTATCACGGGGGATATTTGCATGACAATAGGATCTTTCTTGCTCAAGAGCTCATTTGCTCCTGCTGCTAATTTCCTACCTGAAGTTGCAATCTTCTGTTTGTGACATCTTAATTATCTCAACGACAATTAATTGTGATGTCACAAATGGAGGATTATGACTTTGGGTTGGAAATGAGATTGAGGTATTGAAGGAGTTTCAAAATGACTCTTGAAACATAAAAGGAGAGATAAAAGTAGTTCTGATTAACCCCATGTGGTCTCCTACCAGCTTCCTTTTTACAGCTTTGGAAGAACTGTTTCTAATCCTTGCCATCTTTGGTCATCCTAGGAGGTCCTGTTGTGGAGACATTGTGGAGGTGAAGAAGGGGGTTTGGGTTTTATTGGGGAAGGAGGGTGACTCTTCCTTGAGTAGCCACCAAAATGCAAGTGGCAATGGGTGGGTCACCAGCAGGGCTTGGAGGCCTGCTCAGGAAGGGTGGATTGCAGGGCTGGTGTGCCCAGAGTTGATCTAAGGGTATTCTAAAGACTTAAAAAGGGTTACGTTCCGCTTCCTCAACCATAAAAAGCAAAAACTTTGTGCTACTCTAGTTCCTCACAGATTTAATTTATTCTATTGCTTTGACATATTCTATTTCTGTGTAAGTTCTCTTATTCTTTCATATATTTCTACTTCTCCCTTGAAAACCCTTAGACGTTCTGGATCACCGAGTGGCCTCTTGTTTTTCCTGTGAGCTTTCATGAGGACATTATTGAGCTGGTTTATATCCTTATGCCATGATTCGTCAAGTGTGAATCCACAGCTACTATTGCTTTCATACTACAGCGTTTCTATGGGTTGTGCGTAAAAACGGAGACAAGTTCATGACTCCAAAAAAGACTAAACCTAAATTAATGAAAAGTATTCTATTTCAACACCAGTACTGACTTTAGGATCAAGTAAAGTAGAGGGATGAAAGTGCAGAATGAAACAAAGCTCAGCCATATGATTTAAAGAAAGTGCAGTCTACTTTATAAAAGAGGGCACCCATTCTCAGGGAGTGTAAATGGAAGTGGCCTTCAGAGGAAAAATGCCAGTCTTTACTTTCTGGGGCCTAAGTTCATCCTAGTACTAAGCACCAAGTGTATTGTAAGCGTATATGGATGTGTTCCAGCTGCTGTGCTGTGGCAAGATGGGTTCTTTTCTATTATCTTTTGGAAAACGTTGTAAAAATAATCTTTTGACTATCTGATTAACTCAAAAATCATTTGAGAAAATTAGCTGTTAGGAATAAAATTTTGCAGTGAAACACTGCTCTAAGTCTGCAAAGTACTCTCCATGCAAAAGCATGGCATTAGCCTGAGAGCAAAGCTGGATCTCTGTGCTGTGACACAACACTGATTTGTGGCACCAAGTTTACCTTGTAGGCAAGTTGATTTAAACTGTGATGCCTTCTGAGATGTGAAAATGATGGAAAAAAAAGCATGCACTGAGAAATGGTGGAGTCTGCCAACGTTTTCTTTTTTTCTTTTTCAAAGGCGAAAGCAGTTATGGCAAAAGTGGGGTATCCTCAGTTCATAAAGAATGACACGTATATTAATGAAGACATCAAAACAGTAAGTGTCAGCATTCTTCTTTTACTTACTGCAGCCATTCTTTGCTGTTTCGCTGCTGTTTAAAATCAAAGAAATGCTTTTGTTTTGCATCCTTCTGGAGTTCTGCTTGACTGGTTATTTATACATCTTGAATTAAATACGTATGCTCTTGTATCTAAAATGTCGACACCAAGCCCGCTGGGAGTAAAATGTGCCTGGTTGCAAAAAAAAAAAAGCCTTGGTATTAAAAATTGTTAAGGTTAAAAATACTTTTTTATAATTTTATAATTTTTATGATTTTGTAATTTTGTATTTAGAAAGCTATATTTAAAAAAAAGCCAATTCCTCAAAATAAAATTCTTAAAAAAATCATATTTCTTCTCAGAATATCATAACTCATTTGTACCATCCATGTTCTTCGCCCCTTCTCCAGGTTAAGCATTTTAGTTATTAGTTATAATTGTGCCTAGAGGTCCTGGAAATACAGCCCTGCTCTGCTGGGTGCTGGACAAGAACACTTTTGGGGGACTTGTTCCTTATGTCAGAGCCACTATCTGCTCAGCCTCATTAACAGAGGAAGGCAGACGATTAAGAAAAACAGGTATTCCCATGTTCCAAAGGAGTGGCTCTGGCATCTATAGGATTAGCGGTATTACCTGTAATCACAGACAATGTGGAACCGCAGATTGAATCCTGAACCACAAGATCCAAGTCATAATAGAAACGTATTTGCCAGAGAAAACAAATGAAGCTAGTGAGCTAATTAATAGAGAAACCTGTGGAGAACCAACTCTACAAACTCTTCCCTGTTCATGGAAAGAGCAGAGAGAGATGGTACTGTGAACCCTGTCCCTGATATAATGAGGCTGAGGACATGACAAGCTTTATCTTTCAGGGTAGGGAATTACTCCCCTAGATAAGAAATAATGAGAAACTCAGGGTTGTAAGACCATAGTTTGAGGTACAACTTGATCACCCATGCTAGAATTGCTCCAAACTGATGATAGCGTTATCAGCTGGGTTTATAAAATATTAACAACCCCTTTTCTTTCATGGTTAGTCATGTCTGTGGGCTTTGCTAATCAATCTGGAGACTTATAGAAACCTGGAGCCCTATGTCTCTAAATATCACTTAATGTGAGAAATTATCAGAAAGCAAGGCAGTATCCTCTAAGGGAGTAGAGTAGTTTAAGATATTTGTAATGAAACGCAAAACAAACTGAAAAGAAAGGGTTCTTACTGCATTTTGGGAAGTGTTTCTTAAATACAATTTCAAAATGAAAACAGTCCTGTTTCCTTATGGAAGTGTCTAACTTAACAACAACCACAGAAACATATGATCTGCAATTAATCACAATCCTCGGTTCCTCTCTGCTTCTGATCCAGACAAGAGCATTTTTGATGTTCCCATCCTTTTTGCAGATCTGTTTAGTCACTGCTTTTCTTTTCTAAAAAACCTTTAAAAGTATTTATTCTTCCTATTAAGTGTGAACATTTTACTTCTTTTGATAACAGATGAAGACTAGGTGATTATTTGTTTAAAATAAAATTACTAATTTTTATGTCAGCTTTTGCTTCCTGGACATGTTTTAAAAATGTCCATGCTTTATCTATACAGATGAAGTTTACAGAAAGTGACTTTTTTGGCAATGTATTACAAACCCGCAAATACACAGCCCAGTCTGATTTCTACTGGCTTAGAAAAGAAGTTCCAAAAACAGAGTGAGTAGACAAAACACAAATGTACATAATCTTTTAAAATATTCTCATTTATTTTTAAAATTTATATAGTTTATATACAGCAGCATATTAAAATGCAGAAAGTCTACAAGGGAAAAAGGTTATTCAGAAACTTCTGTGGATATTTTTATCACGAAATCACTTTTCTATTAAGTTCTAGGTATTTCTGTTCTGATGCGCACTAGTCATATGCTTGCAGCTTAAACTTTAAATTTCATGAAAAAAAGGTAATTGAATCTCAATTAAAATTGGATTATATCTCTTGGTTACATTTAGAATTGTAATAATACAGCAGGGATTTATGAAATAAATTTCCTATGAGTGGAACCATTAGTAAGGGATAATGTTATTATTACTAACAGCAGTCAGCGTTGTTAGTTACCTGCTGTTCATAGCAATGGTATGGAATAAGACATCATTTAATTTACTTATGTTGCCTTTATTTATTTGTAAACCTGAGAGTACATGTTGTGTTGCATACAGTCATCAAATACGTGGGAGAATCAGTCTCCTTTCTTACTGGTGGGTAATCAAATCCTTAAAATGCAAATTAAAACCTAAGCAGAAGTTAATTAGTCTAATCACACTGCTTAAAACTGGCTCCTTCTACACAGACACTCTGAAATCAGTGCTGCTGCTTAATTTTTGCGGTTGCACTTCCTTATGGCTCCAGTGATTCTTACTCATGCTGAACTATACCTTGCTTCAAGAAAGATTCCACAGTAAGGCAGGTAGGGGTTGTCAGCAGCGCAGGCATAAACACCTCCCAGTTAGGGGGCTGGAATTTCCCCCGCTGTTTTTGGGGGGATGTTTATGGTTTAGTTTTATCTATGAGTTTTACCTTCTATTCATACTCTCTCAAATATCGTAAGAATTAATCCAAAGGGAACGGTTTTGTAGGATTTCCCGCAGCCTTGGAAGCCTGGACTAGAGCGTGATAATATATATATTCTCTTCAGACCACCGGTTTCCCCGTGAGCAATGAAATAACACTTGCTGCCCTCAGAAATGGAGATCAACAACTTTTATCCTTCACCCTCAGGAGAAGAGTTGTGGCTGTGTTAATGCAGCCCAAATAGATTCTTGGCACGATAGGAAATGTCAGCTGTAAGAAAATTAATTGGCAAGTAATCCCTGAAATGTACAGCTCAAGAGCCATAATCTGAGAACTGCCACATCATGGGAATGATTAAAAAAAGAGAAGGATTTGCTCCACTGCCCACTACAAGATTGAATGCTTCTTCATGCTTGTCTTTCCCACTCTTTCAAGGACTACTTAACTGCTGTTAAGGCTCCTCATTGCCTTAGTCTTGCCCCAAAACAGGAGATCTATTCTAGTCTACTTTTACCCTTTCATTGCTAAAAGCAGATAAATAGATCCAATGCCCACAAAACAGCTCATCCTAAACCTCAAGGAGGAGGAGCAAGCAAGTGCGAATGGCCCCTTTTCCCCTGTGTTCACCGTGGTGGAGAGGTGCCTCCAGTGGGATTGAGCTTGCTGGTGGTGCACAGGGACCCAGCAGTATGAAACACTTCAAATCTGGCCCTACACATATCCACTCGTTGCTTTTTACCAGCAGACTACATCTTCCCGGTGCTTTTCCTAAGCTTTTATCTTTTGTGGCACTCCACAGATCATTGGTCTACACTGAAGGCATTGTGTTAAAGGATAATTTTCTTGGAATTTTGTTTCCTTTTTTTAATGTTTTTTATTTTATTTTATTTTATTTTATTTTATTTTATTTTATTTTATTTTATTTTATTTTACTTTTCTTCTTTTCCCTAGTTCAGTAGCTTTCAGCAAAACAATTATACTTATGGGTAAATTGCTACGATAAGCTGATCAATGCTGTGAACTGAAGAAGATGCATAAGAAGATATTTTAAAATATTGCAAAAATATTTAAGGAAATAGTTTAATATAATCTAAGAAAGAAACCAGATAGTTTACCATGTAGTAAAGTAATAGCACCCAGAAATGGTAGAACACTGCATTCATTTCCCAAGCAGTTCCCATTTCCCAGCAATACCATTTCAAACCAAACTCTCTTTCCTCAGTCCCACTCACTATATAGAAGCTCAAAGTGATGGTTCACTGTGAACTCCAGCGAGAGCATCGTGAGAGACACAGGAGGCAGAAGACAAAGGGTTTTGATAAAACCAGGGGATTGCTGGTGGGAGTGTGAATGCGAAAGCGGAATGTTTATTCCGGAAATTCAACAGTTTTATACTCTAAGAAGGGGGAAAAAGTCCCCAGACTAGGATCATGTGTTGAAATTCCTTGTCCCCTGTTTTTCTGCCTCCTGACTTAGCAGTAACTTGGAGCAAAGGGAGCAGGGAGGCTGTCTGGTGCAGCATTGCTCAGACTGCAGAAGTGGGGACATAGCGGGTGTCTCTGAGTCCTGGCCAGTCCCTGCAAGCTGCGACAGGGCTCTCTCTGGCTGCGTGGGGCAGGGGAATGGGCTGTTATCCCCTGCAAAGCAGGGAATATGTGCTGGTATCAGGAAGGAGACTTATGCGAGGGATTCGGGTCAGTAGCCAAGGATATAATGCATGAAAAGGAACGGGTTGGGTTGAGAGAGCTTAAGGGATGAGGAACCGCTGGAGCGGGCAGCGTGGGAGGGAGGAGGGCCAAGCGTGAAGGCAGTGAGAATAGCCCAGGTGAGGCACGACGAGAGCAGAGGGACGCGAACGGCAGCGGGCGGGGAAGTGACAGCAATGTGGAAGGGAGAGATAAAGGAGGATGAGGGCCTTATAGCAGCACTTGCTTATCCATCCACAGAAGCACATCTGAACATACGTATAAATGTATGTAGGCGCATACACACCTTTTTCACTGAGGTTGAATCTGTCCTTCTTTACACTGATAGCGTATTTTCAAATAGCAAC
Organism: Eudromia elegans; assembly: GCA_003342815.1. Classification (NCBI taxonomy): domain Eukaryota; kingdom Metazoa; phylum Chordata; class Aves; order Tinamiformes; family Tinamidae; genus Eudromia; species Eudromia elegans. The sequence goes on along the minus strand of PTEX01000129.1, from coordinate 1,542,039 downwards.
GGATAGAGAACTTTGGTATTTTTCCCTGCAGGGTACAAATGGGTGGTAGGATAAGCACAGTCACACCACAGAGAAAAATCTGGCACTTCTTTAATATTCCTGTTTCTCTGTTAAAATCAAGATATTTCCTCAAAGGTTTCTGGCTTGGACAAATCTTTCTTTGCATTTCACTCAGCTTTCAGTGCTGGAAGCACGGGCTTCTGATGGTGCAATGGTGGAAGAGAAGATGACTCCTGGCTTTCCTGCAGGATTTACTTTAGTTTCTTGACCATGTGTGGTTGTCTGTAAACTGTTGGTCCTTGGTTCACTGTGGGCGGGAGAGCTCCGAGGGGTGCTGGGCTGGATGCAGTGTGAGCAATCCCCTACATGAAAGGAGATGCAGACCTAAGGACGTGCTCCTGGGAGAGTGGCCGAGCTCTCAGCTCGGAAACACTGTGGGTGGATTGGCCTTGGAGAGAGAAGGCCAAAAAAGAGCCACCTGCAGCCTTTTCTTCTCCTTTGAACCCCTTTTTTAAGTGGTGATCTTATACTGCAGGCTGGGACCAGCCTTATCAGCCACATTTCTTACCCAGCTCCAAGGAAGACAGGAAGCAGCCTGGAATGGGAGGTGAATCCCCTAATCCTGCAAAGGAAAAAGTCTGAGAATAGACTTACAAGTGAAAAGAGAAAACACATTTTCAAAAGTCACCTTGAAGATTTGTGCCCCTTTTTAAGTTTTCATTCTATTCCTTTTGTTATCTGGGGAAGAGGGCTTTCAGATTCCAGCTTATTTGCAACTTTGTACTGTTTTTTACTTCCAAACAGCTTAAATTCATTATACATCACTTTTTTTTATTTACCTGATTTTTTTTCATTTTTTTTTCCATTCTTTGGACTTTGAACGCCAAATTCTACTCTTCCTGAGTGATTTCTTTTAATTCAAAAAGTCAAGAAAACAAACAGCAACTCCAGTTGAAGCTTTAGAGAGATTAAAAAAAAAAAAAAAAGTAATGCTTTTCCCTGTATTGTAGCTGTTCTCAGTCATCTCATTTCATGGCTGCCAATGCAGTACACTACGCTCTTAGCTCAGAAAGGTAGGTGTTATAGAGGTAGTTGTAGCGTAAACAAATAGCTGCTTCACTTGCTAATATGGTGCAGGTTTCAGATTTCATGTTTTGCCAGAGAAATCTCAGATTTACGGATGTCAAATCTGCAGCGTTAGGCTGTGTTACAGGAGCTGATAAGGTCGTGTTACAGGATATCACTCAAAGCGGTCCCTCTTTCAAATGCACATAAGAAGTGGGAATGGTTCTAGCTTTATTATTGAGTTGGTAGTTAAGGGGAGCTCAGAATCTCTTGGGCTTGTCCTTTTTGTATCCTTCTGCAAATAAGCACGTCTTTTGTACCTTAGCAGACTCAAATGTACAGAAATTCTAACCAGGCCTAGTACAATTGCCCAGCTAAGCTGACCTTGAGCAGGAATACAAATGCTATTTCTAGACCTACCTCATCAAATCTACTCAACAATTTAGCCTCACCAGATATTTATTACAGATCATGTAGTAATTTGATGTATTCTTAGTTAAGGTCTCTCACTGAAGGCTTACTCATTTCAATGAGCTCACTGATGGCATGAGGGATGTGAGGTGAAGTTGTTGGCCTAGTCTGAATAGTAGCAGTCAAAGTTATTTCTGTTCTTCGTATGGAAAATGCTTCCTAAATCTTTCTGAGAATGACTCAGAATGATACAACTAGGGGCTGCAGTGCAAATATGCTTCTTGCTAAATAGCAAGTACAAAATTAAGCAGTGGACTGTGTTTGTCACCTGAGAACTCTGCTTTTCATGACTTCTTGGTATGGCCGTTATGTCTTCTGTTTCTATCTGTTTGAAAATATAAGAAATTTATGCAGGATAGTTCTTCAGACCTCCCATGTAAGAGAGACTTGTAAAGAATGTAGTTCACCTTTATCTGAGAAAAATGGGTCGTTTGTCAGTATTCGGTTTATACGAGGCTCTGGAAGCAGCATGGGCTCTGTCCTTGCCGATCACAGTCACGCTGGTGGGTAGATCATGAAGGATAAAGGAGTAGCCTCAGGACAGAGATGTCGCGGCGAGTCCTAGCAGCTGATGTGGAAAGGCTGGCTTGTGAGACACGTCCGTCGGCATGAGGGCCTGACAGCTGCCGTGCACGACAGCCACCAGGCAGCAGCTCACACCAGGGCTGCAGGAAACGTTTATAACAAGAGCTCTGTCAAAAGGGCCAGGATCCTTGAGGCCTACTGCTAAGCCTTACCGTTGGACTGAAGAGCGGGTCTGACTTCACAGGTAGCCACTGGTAGCCTTGCATGCTCCAAAAGAGTTCAGCCGATTGCGTCTGTAAATAAATGTGAAAATGCAATGTCGTTAATTAGACTATTTTTTTTTTTATCCTCTCACCATAAGCATGCTCTATGCAGTTTTCCATTATCTCATTTTATTACCGCTGACATTTCATCTCTTTATTACAGGAAAAAAAAAAAAAAATCTTACTCCATTTCTCCCCTTCAGAACTTCCTAAATAAGCAAAGCTGGGAGGATTATCTTGACAATTAGTCTATAATGGTTTAGATATTTACATGACATCACCTTGCGAGCTTTTCACAAGGTTGCTACACTGCAAAAGAAGCTCCCCAGCTTGAGCATGAGAGAGGCAGATAGATTTACTGATAAAAGCCAGAGTGCTGTTGTTCTAAAACTCTCCTCTTTGTTGAGTTGTTTGTGTGAGGACCTCAGTTGCCAGTCAAAAACACAATCACGATCAGCAGATAACTTGATTTGTACTGTTTTAAAGCAGAGACTGTATTCTTGAATGTCACTGCCATCGTATGTTTTCCGTGTTCTGAAAGATCTTTCTTTGTCTTATACTTTTTTTAGAAGCTCTTATCTCTTTTCTTTGGTCATTTTTTTTTTCAAAGCAATTGCATTGCATTCTTTGGATTTGTAAAACTTTGGTGAAATACACTGCCAAAGACAGTAAGATTTTTTTCTGTGTGGGCATTTATTACAGTTGTTTCTAATTTATTATGAATTAACCACTAATTCTCCTCATCTTTATTACCTTATCCTCATTCTTCATTATAAAAACATTAGGCTAAATATTGGACTCAATGAAGTCAGGATTTCACCTTGAGGGCTTTGGGTTTTGCTGAAGCTTACTGAGATTTATTTCTACTGATTCAGGTGAATCTACTATTGATATATATGAATTTAGGCTAAAGAGATTTGTATTTACTTTTAACTTTTGAGATCTAGGTTTCTTTCCAGTCTATAGTGGAAATCTAACTTTGAGATGGAATGCCAATATACTTTTTCAAAATTTTTGCTGAGCACAGTTTTTGCTGCTGCCATTAGTGTTACATCTCTGTTAGGTGAAGTCAGGACTTTAGTCTGTCAGCATGGCAAATCTCACAAGCACAAGAGTCACTTAAAAATAAAACATGTTAGGTATTTGGAAGAATTATGTATTAAGAAACTAACAATTACTCTTGTTAAAATTCTTTTAAACATGCGTTTAAATAAAGCCATTAAACAATAGACTTCAATGGCCTGGAAAACATAAATAGCACATTTTGAATTTGAGAAATAATTAAAGGTTTATGTATCGTAGGTCTTTTAATTTTTAATTGCTTTTCAATGAATTAACTTTTTATCTTTGTTCATTGTGTTCATAAAGATACTTAATTGTACTGACAATTGATTTCTTCTGCTCTTACTACAGGTGGTTTACGAGCCCAACTACTGTTAATGCTTTTTATAGTGCATCTACCAATCAGATCAGTGAGTATCTGACTTTTGAGCCTTCTTTTAAAGTGTGTGTTTGGAAAATATATGTAGCAAGGTACAGATATCTGTACTCTTCACGTGTTTGTGATGGAAAACCAGAAGTGATAAAAATCAGAAGCTCAGAAACACGGTAATTCCATTGTGATTCATCCTAAGTTTATATGAGCAAGGGCTCATCTGCATTTGAGTTGACCCACATCAGCTGAGCTGTGTCTGTCCATTGCAAATACGGGAAAAGATTTGTTAGCTCAAATATCTCTCCTTAAATTTTAAAATAATGTTTCGTCTTCTGGTGGCTGTAGAAAATCAGGCACACACACACCCCTTCATAAATATGCACTGTTCTTTAACTGATTTTAACTAAGTCTTTAACTCAGTCCTATGCTGAGCGTCAATAAAAAAGATTAGAGGAGATTATCATATGCATTGGGAAAGAAATACTCTCCAACAGAGGTGTTCGAAGCCATTCACCTTCAAGGACAAGGAGTGGCATCTGTAATTAAATTCTTGGCTGCATAGTTTGAAGATATTTAGTAAGTACAGTACAATCCGTCTTACCCTAATTTTAGTTCCAGGTTGCTTTTAGGCAGCAGATTCGAACAATGCCTGGTTTGGAGGTTTATGAACTATAACAGCTGAGTTTTTCAAAGATATATTTGGTTTTGGATGTTCAGTCCTATTCACTTTAATGGGAATTTACATAGAAACCTAATTGACTTTAAAAGTCAATACCTCTATTTCTAAGGCTGATAGCGGATACTTTACAGAGACACTTTTCCTTACCACCTTTGAAAGTTAATGAGCCTTTCTTCTTCTGGGCTGCCAGGGTGTGGAAGGCTGGCTGCTGTAACTTCCATGATTTTGATCACCAAGGACAGGCTTGTCAAAAATTGCTGAGTGACTCCTCCGTATTTTTCTGACTCTTTTGATCACACAATAAAGTAGTTTTTGAAAAACACTAATTGAATGCATCGCAGTGATGAGGTTGTTGCAGAGAACTGGCACTCCTTTATCCTGGTATCTGCACTTACTTCTGTAAATAATTTTTCCCTCTGAGCCACTCACTTAGCCTCCTTTGTGACAAAGTGAGCTCATTCATAAGGTGAGTAGGATAATTAGGCAGGTTTTTGTTTAAAATTAGTTCTACACTTAGATTGTACTAGGTTAATTAATGGACTATAATCATTAAGCAGCCACATTTTTGTTGATTATCTGAGTGAACACTCAAGGCAATTTAATTGAATTGATCAGAACTCTAAAGTATGTGTGAAAAAAAATGACAACTTGTTCTCATCTTAAATTAAGCACAAAGTGTCACTGCTTTTTCAGATGTATTGTGAATTCAGAGAAGGCTTAGTCGGAGAAAATTAGAACTGTTGCTGTTATGTCTTCCTTAACGTTGGGTCCTTTTAAGTTGCAGCAGCATTCAGCTCTCTGACATGGCACGTTAAAGGAAGCTATAATGAGAAGCTAGAGTTACTGAAGCTAAATTTCACACTTGCTGTGTCTAACAGTGTCACAGAGCACAGAGTTGTCATACGAACCCAATCAGTCATGGGTATGGAGGCAATTGTGTTTCGTATCATAACCGCTGACCTTCCCGCACTGCTGGTGGTTGACCTTGAAGTCTAGATAGTGCCGCATGTTGTCCTTTCAAGACTGGACCTAGTAAATCCTAGGAAAGGATTTACATGGATCTTTTGGAACAAAACTATCTGATAGCTGAGAGAGAAAGTCACAAATGTGGTTTTGCCCAGGATTTATGATGAACTGGAGGAAGATGCAGAGAAAGGCATAGTCATCTAGGCTACTGCTAGATATGGAGACTTTACATACAAAATGTCCCTTCGGAAACCTGGGAGGAACGTGCTCAGTTGCTGATAAATCTTTGTTTCATCACTACTGAGCTTCCGTTAATACTGCTGGGAAAGAATTGCACTGCATGAGACTGAGCTTTACCTATACTGTGTGCTCTGCCTCTGGGCAAATCTCACACCCAGGAGTTACCACCTCACTGCTAACAGCTGTGTTTTCAGTAGCCATCTGTAACGAGTTCTGGTGGAATGCTACAAAAATTGTGACCTGTTTAAAGGCCTAATTAAACAAACAAACAAACAAACAAACAAGCAAACAAAAAAGGCCTATAAAAGGGCAAGTCATATGAGAATGAAAAATGAGCCCAAAAAATAAGCAAATTAAATGCAAAGCTTTAATATAGCAAGCCAACAAATATTTTGAGGAGCAATTTTCTAATAACATAAGACCTAGCAAAAAAATCCTTTTACAAATACTCTGGAAAAAGAAGAGTCCAAGAGACATAAGGCTTTACATTGAAATAGTTCATAAGATTCTTATCCTAGAGCTTTCCCTTGTGGGAAGTAAATCTCAGTTAGTGTCTCAAATTTAGTGTCAATAGAAGATACTTTAGAAGAAATTCATAAAGTGAACTGTGACAGAGGTGTGAGACAGATAATATTCTCACAGGTGTTTTAAGGGAATTCAGATAAAAAATTGCCAAACTGCCAGCTTTGGTGTGTAGTTTATCATTTATACTGGCCTTAGCACAGGAGGAATAGAAGTGGCAAATGTCAAACTTCTTTTTCTTTAATTTTTTTATTTTTTTTTTATTTTTTAAAGAGCACCCAAAGGTATATAAGTATACGCAGAAAATTCAGTCTGGGTCCTGTATGAAAGAAACTGGTAGCAACTATAACAAAAAACAGAATGAACATATGAGCATATAATTTCATTTGGAAAAGTCAGTGTGGCTTGGAATTTTCCTTTTTCTTTGCAGGGAAAAATGTGCTTATCTAGTGCACTAGAGTTGTTTGATATCACGCAAGCGTGTAAATATGCTTGATAAAGTATGCTTAGTTCCAAAGGGCGCTTTTGATGAGGTTCTTTCCCAAGGCTGTTGGAAATTGTCAGGGATCAAGAAAAAAGGTCTCTCCTAAATTAATGACTGATTAAAGATGAGAAGTTGAGTTAAAAATAAAGTGTTTGTTTTCACAATAGTTGGGGAGTGGGTTACCAGAGGAGTTCCACAGGGATCAGTGCTGGTTGATATGTTAACAGATGATGTGAAAAAAAGGATATTCTATTAGAACAAAGGAGCAGATAGATATAATTGACATATTGCCTGGATGCCACCCTGTGCCAAGTGCTCTAGGGGTCCCTGCTTGAGCGGGAGGTTGGACTAGACAATCTCTAGAGGTCCCTTCCAACCTCAACCATTCTGTGATTCTATGATATAAACTGTTCTTCAAGAGTACAGGTTCCTCTGCTACAAACTGGTGGAAGGTGGAAAGGTATTCTGGTAGAAAAATCACTGCGCATCTGCCTGTGCTCTTTCTCTATGCATCTACTCCTGGTTACTGCTGCAAACAAGAATGATCCAAGCAGAGTTCTTGTCTGCTCAAGTGCTCCTTCTAGTACGTAGATAAGATTCTAGTATCTATGTGTTCACCTGTTTTTGCTTTTGATAAGTTAATTTACTAAGTGGGGTATTTGAGAAAACTGAATTTTAAGATGCACAAAGAAAATTGTTTCTGGAAAGTCGCTTCTGCATTAACTGGAAGAGGCCTTAACTGCAAAGCTAATTCTAAAATTTGGCTTATTCAATTCGGAAAAAGAAATATACCATGTGATATTATCAAAATAACCCCAGCAACTCCAAGTTCAGCTATTCATTGAAGGTTCATGAAACCATTTAGAGAAAAAGACATTATCTCTGCCTTTAACCATAGTTTCTGTGAAGGTTCTGTCATCAGGAACCTACAGAAGTGATGGAGAACATGGAGGTCCCTGGTTATTTCTGAACTTTAGACAGATGCCTTTGTTTTCTGCATCCAGAAAACCTTCTATCATGAGGCTGTGAAATCCTAGCCAACTCCATACAAGTAACTGGAAACTCTGTATGAAGGCAGCTTGTTAGTGTTTTTAATAACATTGTGACTACTCACTTACTCAAAGGAAAAGGTCTTACTTCACTGAAAGTGGAAACTAATAGAAAGTGGAAATTAGATTATTTTAAAAAGAGATTTGGGAGACCACAGCAAAACTTGGATGAGTAGTAGGTTGTTCCAGATTTGGCTGAGCTTCAGTGCAAACATCCCTTTGTTTACTCTTTATTACTTCATTTCATTTTCATTACTAAATTATTGATAGCTTGAATGACCAACGACTTGCTTATTTATAAAAGAGAAGGAAGTCAATATATCAAGATAAGATGTGTTGCAAAGAAAAGAGTTATAAAACATGGTACATATAAATTACCTTATTATAAAAGTTTGGTCCTTGTGTATTGTATACATGAGTTTTTCTGTTTCTGTTTTTTCTTTCTGTTTTTTCACTTTTCAATTAATTCAAAGTGTGTTAGATTAACAACTGTGCATGTTTAAAATAGATGTTATTTGTGTTTCAGTTCCAATTATAAGATTCATTTTTTAATATTTTCTCATTGATTTCCCTTCAGGTACAGGTATTTAACAAAGACAGCCGTTATACTTTATTGTCTTTAAATTTATTGTCCTTAAATGTTGCAAAGAGTACACCATATAATCAGAGCAGTATGAATAGTCTGCTATTACACATGTTGTTATACATCTACCAGAGCAAAGATTTTGTCTTGTTACAGCACTAAAAATGTTGCCTTTGAATATGTAAAGTAGAAGAAAACTGCTTGTTATGTTCGGTGTACTTAATTTTCTTCCAACTCTAAATACATAAGTTTCTAGAACATGTTTAAAAAATAATGTTTGTGGGTTACATTATTAAAAAAAAGTGTGTGGGGTTGTGAAGAGTCACAAAGAGCGAATTTACAGTGAAGAGAGCAAATATGAGTGAGACATTCATGAGGTATGAACTTGAATGGATGAACTGAATAATTCACTACTGTTAATATTAACTCTGTAAGTTTGTACCAATGCTGCTTCCAAGTTGTTTGTGCTTATACTACTGTTCTCTAGTGAAAGTCAAGAGGTCTCTTTAGAGAATATCTTTTTACTTGTTACAGGAAGAGGATATAATTTAAAAATAATTTTAAAATTATGTTTGAATTCACATTCATATACAAAACTGTAGATAAGAGCCCATATTAGCCAGTGAAAATCATCTTTAGAGAAAGTGACACACAGTTGTTGATGCTGGCATCGTTCTGATGTTTTGAGTTGCAAGAGAAAGTTCTTATCTAGCTAGGAACCCAGTGATAGCACAAGGTGTCCTGGTCTTGGGAAGGGAAAGGGGACTGTGTATAGGGACATCTTTCCTTCCTTTAAGAGATGGAGTAATTGGCAGGTTATTGGTGAAGTAGGCTCAAGTGCTTCTTTAGTTTCCAGGATTTTAATCAACGTAATGGATTTGGACTGAACATTTTCTAAGCCCTGCTATTAAGAAAGTTTTGAGTATGTTAAAGCGAGCCCTGGTTTTTTCACTTTCATGATTTACTGGTGACCAGTATGCTCTTTTATTTGATTACAGTCACAGATGAGATGATACATGATCCCTGCATATGTTTTTTATTACTTCTTCCTAGAATTCTTATCTATAAATATATGTAAAATAAGAGAACCTTTTATTTTTCTCAGGGGAATCTAGAGAGTTGTTCCACTTTATAAAATAAAGATGAAAGGGCCTTGTAAAGACATATATTTTTACATCTTTTTCAGATCTTATCCAAGCTAGCACTGTAATACTTGATCCCCTTGCAAACAGTCATGCGTTTCTCTTCACCCCAGTTAGGTTTGGAAATGCTGGGTTATATTTTACAAGCCAAAAAGACAGAGACTGAGACAGATTTATTTTCTTTTTTTGATTGAAAGATTTGAATTAAGGGCTGGTAAGTCCCCTGCTTTAAGATGATTGCTTCTCTTTTCCAATTAACAATTTTATTGACTATTTCTCCGAAAGTGAAGATTGGAACTCATGCATACTATGGAACACTTACTGTGCCTCACACAATTGATGTATCATCTGCACTCGCAGGTAAAACTTGAAATTACATGTGAGATTCAGGTGTCACAGAGATTTTGGCTCTAATCAGCTATATAAAATGCTGAAAGTCATCTGGGATGCTCCAGAGTGCCTAAGATATTTCCTTATGCCTGAAAGGTCTGAGACAGGACTGGCAGAGAGACCTTTGGCCACCTAGACTTGCTGCCAGAGCTGAAATAGGCAACTCAGAAGGCAATGGGAAGAGATATAGTTGTCTAAGCATAAGTGTACAGAATCTTATTAAACAAATGTATCCTGACCTACCTCCTGTGTTTAGATAACTAAACAACATCCAAGTAGTCTTCATGTTCAATTCATGTTCAATTCGTTATGTAAATTCAAAGTCCTTTTACTGACCAGCAAGTAGTCTTCTGCTTATATCTGATCCATTTAAAACTCTCCCATCTGAATTATTTCAATGACACTTGAAAAGCAGGTTACAGCTTTTAAACACATCGGAGAACTGCCAATAAAACAACCAGCAAAGAACCATGAATATAACAGAATTAGCACAGCTGTCTCCCACTACTGTTTACATGCTGGATTGAGTAGCCTGTCAGAAGTTGCTCTTAAATAGACTAATTATTGGAAATTGTAAAAGCACTGACTCAGAATGAGGCTTTAAGAGGTCTTGCCCTCGCTAGTTAAAAATATCATGCAATATAAATGAATAATTATAGAATTTGAATTTGTATTTAGACTTGAACCCCATATTTTCTCTTGATTCTATGAGCCATTTCATGTCTTTTTAGTTTATTTCATCCATTACTGGAACAATCTCATGGGGAAAGTCTGCATAGTTTCTATAAACAATCAGATTAAATGTGATTGCTTGTGTCTGTTTGAGCAAGCAACAGCATTCCCTGAATTTCAGTATGTTCATTTTAAAAATTAATATAATAATACTATAAAGATATTAGCTGGCAAATAGCATCATTAATGGTAGCAAAAGCCATGATAAAAGCAGGAAAAAATGTTTTAAATTTTAAATATATTTTAACAAGCTTCAGTGCACTTTGCTGGTAGAGAGGACTTAAAATCAATACAATGGATAAAATGAAGATGCCTTCAGGTAAGTTAAAAGTAGCCATGTTCAGGTAACAAGTGCTATTGGAGCTTCAAGATCAGCACAAATTCAAAGCTGAATACTTAAGGTAAGCCAGATGCCTCCATTGCCTGAAATGCTCCTGCATTTAGAGCAGTATGATAAATGAGGAGAAAGTTCAGCAGATTTGTCATGGCCCATGAGGGGCAAAGGAAGCTGCTGTGGTAAGTATGGATGAGGAAGGATTTGTAGAGTGTCTTTGCCCCTAAGGATTTTCAAAATAAATATTGCAAATACTGCTTCCTTTTAAATATCTGGGAAATACAGTGACTTTTTGTTCCAAGAAGCATTCATGTGTCTGCCATATGCAGAGAGATACTCTCTGGGCATACAGGTATGGAGTTAGGAAAACCAAAACCCTCGTGGAGTAGAATCTGGTAAGGGAGCACACAGGGCAACAAAAAAGATTTCTACAAGTACACAAGCAAAAGAAAGGTAGAGAAAAATGTGGATCTTCTGCAATATGGAGCAGAGGTCCTGGTGACAAAGAACATGAAAAAGGCTGGGTACTCAATGCCTTCTTCACTTCAGTCCTTACCAGCAAGACCATTCTTCAAGAATCCTAAGGAGACCCCAAGGAGAAGTATGGAGTAAGGAAGCCTTATCTTTGGTGGAGGAGGATCAATCAGAGAACACTTGAACAAACTGGACATACACAAGTACATGGGTCCTGATGGGACCAACAAGTGCTGAGGGAGCTGGCCCATGTTTTTGAAGTTGTGACAACGGGGGGAAATTCCTGAGAACTGAGAGAAAGCATTTGTCACCCTTATCTTCAAGAAGGCAAGATCCGGGGAACTACAGGTCAGTCAGCATCACCTGGATCCCTGTGAAGGCAACGGAACTAATCTTAATGCAAGATAATGTGCTTTATGGGTGAGGGGAGAGCATCTCCCCAGAGGTACTCTCACCCCTTTTGTCTGTGTCATGTTGGTCAGTAGAGCCTTGAGAGTAGGCTTAGGCCTGCACTAGCAATGAAGTGTACACACAACAGAGAGAGGCTCTGGGCCTGCATTCTTCTTCTGGGGCCATGTAGAGGGAGAGAGCATGTAGAGAGAGAGCAATACAGGCTAAATTTGTGGTGAAATGCTCCCCAATGCCTAAATTCATTTCTTCAGATGAGAAACTCTCTGAAGTCTGTCTAACTTCCTCCTACATAGCAGTGCTTTGCTTGCTCATACTCTCATGGTATATAAATAATCCCTTTAGTATTTATTGTGTCTACATCCTATGATCTCTCTGAATATTAAGATTAATTCTCTTAACCAGAATATGCCAAGCAAGCAAGGGCCACAGACTTACCAGAGGAATTTCCTTACTCAAGAGGGATACAGAGCAGCACAAATTAAGAAACTGTCAGGAGATCCATCTCCTGTTATAATTTCAAGGAGTTCCTAGGTTTAGGTACCTTGTCATTGTTGCCTGCAAGGATTTTATATTTGATGCTTACCTAGGGAGATGTTACTTACAGAAGTCCTGTGCTGTCAGCTCTGAGGCTGTTCCTTGCAGCACTGCAAGCCACAAGGACAAGTATCTTACTTCATTTGGTGCCACTAAACTCCAGAGAAGAAAAGACCTCTGCTTTACCAGGTGCCCAAGAATCATTTATAATACTACAGATTTTTTAAGGACTTACCTATAGTGCAATGGGTAATAGATTTAAGGAAGACTCCTTAAGATATGTTCTAGAGAACTGGAATTGCATTCTAGTGGCTTATGATTCTTAGTTACCTTGAAAGTACATCCTAAGTTTCTTTCAGAGAAAACTAACTCTGGAAGTTTTTCCGTCTAGAAGCAGACAACTTTTCTGCTCAGACATGACTTACCTAAAGTGGATCCTAATTTGGAGTGAAACAATTATCAATCTGTTCTGTGAACTCCAGGCTAGAGTTTCTTCCCTCTTTCGTTCTTATGACTGATTCAGTGGAAGCATTATCTCACTGCTTAACCCATCTGGCTGTTGCAGCACTGTCACAAAAAGATGCTTTTAGACTATATTTACTAGGTGAGCATACCTGAGTGTAAAGCTTTGCACCTGTTTTGGTATAAACAGGTCTATTTATGCAATTCAGAGGGAGCTCTTTCTGGCACACAAGCAAATGCAAATTCACTATACAAACCTACAGGTAGGGAAAAGGACTGCAGTTCCCTAATAGTCACCTGGTGTGTCAGGAATGAGTGATCCCTAAGTATGATTTGTGACGTGGCTATTTGAGTATAGGTATTTGGTTGGTACCATCTTTGCTAGAGTCTTATGTCTTTGTTTTGGTCTTGGATGCTCTCATTATCTATGGGTGTAGGATCTTTCAGGAAGATGTTTCAGAAATATCAGAAACTCCGATGTTTCTTTCATTAAATAACCTCTTTAGGATGCCCAATGACTTTTCCTAAGGTTCATTATTTGGAAGGGACAACCCAGGGTAGTTCAGACTGGATTTCCATCCCACAGTGGTTAGGTCATCAACACAATGACATGTATACAAATAGTAGTGACAAAATATATGTGAGCAGGGGACTGAGAATTCACGCCATGTGAACAAAGATGGGTATATACATGTAATATGTCTATGAACATATATGCAGGTCTGACTGTGTTACTGACATTGTATATCACACATTACATATATCAAAGTGCTACCACTCAACCCTGAGGTACTTCTGTTGACCTCTGTGGATTTTGCGTCAGCCTTAATGAGGGATTTGCCTTTTTCTTGACTCATCCAGCCTATTTAGGAAGGACTTATGTACTAACGAGTAACTCTCATCCACGTGCTGTTACAGTGAGGTGTTTAACAGCACACACAGTGAATACTGATCACTCTTCTGTCCGTGCTGTGATGCAAGGAGAAGTAGAACAGGAAAATTTTGTGCTTGACATTTGTAAAACTGCATTTTTAGCACCAAAGAAACAGCCTATACTTGCTTTAAGTAATAAAACCACTGATGAGGAGATGTTCATTTGGGTAATCCTCTAATGCGACCATTTCTAAATTCTTGTTGTATTCTGCCTATCTTTGTTCTGTTGAGTTGCAAAAACATCTGGAGCAAATCAGGTAGCTTCCTTTTTGACTGGAAACACTGACTGTTTATTCCCAGGAACATACACACACAAATATACATGCGCAGGTGAGCAGATATCAGAGAAAACACAAAGTTCATAGAATTGCAGAATGATTATGATTGGAAAAGATCTTCAAGACCAAGTGCAACCGGAAGGCCATCATCCTAGGATGAACCAGGCAACTCACTATTATCATATTTTGTCATTACAGGATTCCCAGCAGGAGAACTGCAAAAGCCTTTCTTTTGGGGAACAGAGTATCCAAGGTAAGTAGTGCACAAGGGAGCCTTTTACAGCTGGAAATGAGAGTTAATAGGGAAAAGTTTTAGAAATAAATACAGAAAAAGAATATATAACTAAAGATGACTATAGTAACTAAAAGTAACTAAAAGTAACTAAAAGTTATAGACCGTCAGTAGTACTGTGCTATCATTGTGTAGGAAAAACTTGTCCCTTGGAGTATGTGTCCTTCCCTGCTGTGTGTCACTTTTCCTATTGAGAAATCAGACTCGGAAGGCTGCTATTCTATGTGATAACTTTTCTTACCCTTGGCAGCTGTATGTGCTGCTGTTGTATTAAACTGATGACTGATTTCTCTCAGGAATTGGTAATTAAGTGCATCTGAGTGGAAGTGTTTCAATGCTATAGCAAGCAGAAGCAGCCGTGTGCACATGACAGGTATTAAAGGGAATTGTAAATCAGGTAACCAGCATTTTTCAAGAGAACTGAATACCCTGAGCTAGGTATTATCAGTTTATTGTTTGCTTTCTGCTAAAATGTAAGCCTAACAGACAGGCTACTCCTGTGCTGTTGAGGTGCATGAGAATATCTCCATGTGCGTAAGCGGTTGCCTGAACGGTCCCACATGCTGTTTTGGCTGAAGAATAATTATAGGTCACCTTTAGCTAATTTTGAAAAATCACTGCTTTCATGCAGTTCAATAACTTTAAATATTAGGAAGGGTGAAGATTATAAAAAGTCTCCGACAGCAATTTCTGAAAGTTATGTTGCAGTTATGCCAAACCAGCGATTAGTGGCATCCTACTAATCCTACACATCCTTAATGTAGCTGTTTAAAAAAAGTTAAACAATTTGATTTTGCCATCGTCAAATCTGGAAATGTCTGTGTCAATAGCAAATTTGGCAGTATTTGTAAAGAGATGCACTCAGTTTTGGAACAAATGAATTTGCATTCAAAGAGAATTCTGATGAGCCAAGTGATTATAAGTGGTAATTGGGCAGAGAAGAAAGTTCTTGCTAGGTAAGGAGAATTTATTTTCTGCTGTCATTATTACAGACCTGTTTCTAGCTCTGCTTTCTGAAGAGATTTCTTTGTACCTTGACCTTCTGCCATAATGATAAAATTGTGGTTCTTTCAAAGAATTATGCTTTGCTCATTTCTCTTCCTTAAAGGTTACCTTAACTTAAATTGGTTTCGCTTGCATACTTCGCAAAAAGAAACTTGGTAAACAAAGGTGGCTGTTTTATATCAGACAACACACTGCTTTTGTCCTTCTCACATTCTGGCTCTCTTTTCTGTCTGCTTAAAAGAAACAATACATGGCACTGGAATTAAAAAAAAATCATAAAAAATCACTTCTCGAATTTCTAGTACTTCTTGAGGAAACAGGCATAGCAAATATTAGATATTAGATTTAGTGGAGTTTTAGTGTCCAGTTCCAGCATAGCCACTCTAAAATCAGCTGCATCTATTTGCTTAAAGAGATGATAAGTTGCCACTTTACACATCAGTGCACAAAATAAATGCCATTCACACACCATCATTCACGATTAGCAGCCTTCAATGCCAGGCATACTGAAACTGAGACTTCAAATTCCCTGCATCAGACACTTCCCTACCATGCTCTGAACATTCCTAGTCCCAGAAGGTTCCATGTTAACCCGGTACCAGTGGGGCTTACCCTGGTACTCTGCATCTCCATCCAGCTGGAACTGAAGAGCCTGGCAGAGCTGGCAAAAATGCTGCAGTGCTGAGCAAAGAGCTCAAGGGGGTTTACAGAAGAAATGGCCAAAGTTCATGCAAAGCTTCACCCCAGCTGGAGAGACTCGAGGAGTGGCTGGACTACCCCTTCCCAGCATTGGCCAAAGAGGTTTAAGGACAATAGGGAGGAGTGGTGCTAGCATCAGGCAACCTTGGGATGCACCTGACTGAACATGTTGCTACCATGGATGTAAAATTGATCCTGGACAATTGGCTAAGCTTTAAAGAAAAATAAGACACATTTAGCTATAGGACTTAAGTTAAGGGACCTCTTTGTGTGTTTTGTACCATTCCTTTTATACTTCTGCTGCAAAAGATCCTGTGTGACCACTTTACTTCAGATGTGGAAAACAAGTCTAATATTGTATATCTAGTGTGGATGATTATCAGTGTGCTACACAAGATTACAAATTTGTCACACAAAACAATGATATTTCTATTGCTTAAATGTATAATTTTAACAAGCTTTTCTAATGAAGATTGCCATACTACTGGGAAAAAAAGTAGGGAAGATTTTATCAAATGCAAATTCCCTTTCAGGAAAGAAAAAAAAAGTGAAGGAGCAGGGGGAATTAAATCATATAATACTTTTCGGGCATGACTTGGATGAGCAATTAGCATGTTATGGATCATTAAGTCCAGTAACAATATGTTACTTCAAAATCCTTGGCCTTTTCTCCTATTTTAATACAATATGTTATAAATACCTTAAGCTACTTGGAGGTATGGCATCTCAATAACTTAAATAATGAGAGTCACAGAGAACAATCTAACAAGTGGAAGATGTGTTTATTGGATAGAGTCCCTTCCGCCCACCAGCCACATCATCTGTTGCCAGAAAACAGAATCGCTCCCTTGTTCATCTCTCCTTCTCCCAAACACGTTCATTCAGATATAACCAGGAGAATATAACTCAGTATCAAACAGGAATAAAAAATATTTTTTTCTCTTATGGTTCTTCAGTTCATTAGATATAATAGTAGATCATGTCCTGTTCCTGTGTAGGTGAAAGGAAACCATGAACTTTCTGTTGAAAACTGGATGGAGATCTGGTTAATGCTCCACAAACTAGTGCTAGTCATTTGCAAGTCTGTTTGCTACATGACAGACAAGAAGGATTAGAGTTTAAATGACACAGGCCCACTGCAACTTTGATCTTTGCCTGTTTTGCTTGTTTTGTTTTAATGAATATTCTAAGAGAATAATTTTACCTGTGGCTTTGTCCTGTTCCCAGAATATGCACAAAGCAATTAGCTAGGAGAGACAGTCTGGAGTGGAGATGATGTTAATCAGGAATTTGGTTAGAAGAGTTAGAAGAACCACTGCAATGCTCTACAAAGTTTTACATTAGAGTTTGTTTTTAAACAAATGAAATTTTCACATTCAGACTTTAAGACAAAATTTTGTAGGTGTTATTCCTCTGTACTTTGATGTTCATGAGTACGGATGTATTCTGAGAGAAAATGTTTCTCTGTGTTACAGGTCTCTAAGCTATGGTGCCATAGGGGTGATTGTTGGCCATGAGTTTACTCACGGATTTGATAGCAATGGTGAGTTTTTTGAGAAGCTAATGGATTAGATGACTTGTATATGTCAAAAAAAAAAAAAAAAGCTGTTCTCCATAAGAAAAATTCATATTTTCTAAAAAATTATGTCTCTTTATATGCCCTTGCTTGCCTGAACCAGATTTTTTTTTTTTTTTTTTTTTTTTGGTAAGGAATGCTACAATTTAGACACTTTTTGTTTTTTTTTCCAGAAAGTATGAAAAGTAAGTCTTCACAACTAACTGTCTGGAAGGGGGTAGGGGACATAAAGAAAGCCATTATACTCAATAAAAATTATCTCTAGGAAACCTTTTCATTTCAGTTTTGACATTTTAAAATAAAAATATATTAAAATATTAAAATCAAACTTGAATAAAAGCATACTGCAAAATTGAAAGAAAAGAATTGCTCTGAAAGTGTCAGACTTTCCCAAAACATTGGGTGGGCTGGGGCATTCCCACCGACTAACTTTGACTGCTTCAGTGAAGTCCTATGTAAAGCAGAGCTCCCTTTAAAGCGAGCGAGAGAGAGAACCTCCTCCAGAGAGCAATTCTCAGCGCCTGACTGATCTCCTGTTCTGACTCACTAGCTGGAAGAAGCTCTCTCCACTGAATACATTAAGGAAAAAGAGGCTTTTAGCTCAGTGCCTAAACAGAGTTAGATTGTGTATGGTACATTACTTTTAATACCTGTTAAAAATAAAACTTGCATCCTATTGGCACTGTTCGCTAGTGTTTTGGGTTGGGTGAGCAAACACTCCCGAAAGGAAAAAATGGTTCTTCACAATCTTACACTTGCCCCATAACTTCCATATCATTCAGCTTATTGTGTAGCAAGGGCATCCATGTATTTGATGGATAGTTTGATTTGATTAAATTAGTTTTTGTAACTAGACCCTTTTAGCAAGGTTGCTACAGGACAGGAGTAGTGGCTAATTTCTTCATCTTGCAGCATGATGTGGAAGCCCTGGAGTTGTAGGTCTTCAGTGCTGATCTGTATTCCCAAAAGGCTGGTAGCCAAGTCTTAACTAGTCTGTTGGTGCAATAATATGGACACAAGACATGTCAGGAATTTTTTGGAGAGCAGGTTAGGTGTCTGTGCACCTAACCAATGCAGCCTTGCTCCGTGACTTGATTCTTTTTTATGACTACAGAAAAGAGAAGTAGAAAAGAAGTAGGAAGCAGCCAGACATATAATACCAATTGCAAAAGCATTGAAGATATTTTATCCCTCCTTTTCTCCCCTTTTTTTCCCCCCCCCTATAATGTCCTGTCTTGTCTAGAAGGAGGCACTCTCTAGAGATATTTTTTTTTTCCATGCTTAGAAGTTAAGAGCCTAGTCCAAGTGATTGTGGTCTGCTCTGACAGCCACTTTTAGGTTACTGCTCTGACTAGCTGTAGAGATGATGGAGATTAAATGCTCTTCAATAAACCAGGCAGAGCAAGGATCATGCTCCTATGAGCTCTTACTGTAACCACAGACTGGGGGATGTGATGTATATATTCTCCTTGCTTCCATGAACATGGCTCAAATGTTCTGTTTTTGTTCTAAGGTGAAAAATGGAAGGTTGAGACATTTTATGGGAAACAGATTTTTTTTCCTAGTCAAGAGCACAATTAATTAATAATAAATGACTTCTTATTCAGTTTACAGAATCAAAGACATATGTGCTGCAGATGAAAATTACAATTGTACTTACAGGACAGCTCATGTACTTGTTGCACTGTAAAATTATAAGATGTACTATAGTACTCAGTCATTATAACTTTATTATAAAAATGGAAAATATGTCAGTAAATGGAATACCAGCTTTTTATCGATGACTTCACTTGCCTCAGATATTTTCCGTTTGTCTTATTCATTTTGCACACACACAAGCATGTATATTTAGCTCTCATATTTAGCTCTCACTTTTGTGCAGATGATATATTCTAAAATGGGAAAAGTATATTTTTCCAATAAGAAAGTTTGTTTTCTTTCCTTTTTCCTGTCTTTCCTTCTTTCTTTCTCTGTAGGTCGGAAGTATGACAAAGATGGAAATTTAGACCCTTGGTGGACAACTAACTCCGAAGAAAAATTTAAAGAGAAGACAAAATGCATGATTAACCAGTACAACAATTACTACTGGAAGAGAGCTGGCTTACACGTGTGTAAAATATCACTGACTGAAAGCACTAGTTGATTAGGGGGATTTGGGGGGATTTTTGTTTGTCTATTTTTATTGCAGTTTTTATTAATTTTTTTCCTTTTTTTTAATTATCTGTTCATAAACCCCAATATAGACAGACACATGACTACCAGCTTGATTCTCACAACAAATCATTCTTTTGAGATGAATAATTGTGATCAGAATTGCCTGTCACATTTGATTATTCCAATCAAATACCATTCCCCATATACTGGTGACGGGGTTAAACTGCTTTTCGCCACATCATACTGGAAACAGAGGAAGAGGATGAAGCCACTCAACAGGGCTAGTTTAATTGCTATGAGCACATTAAACATCTTCTCAAAATGAGGTCAGAGATGAGGCCTGAGCAGTCATTCTTTTTAAGAAGAAGAAAATGGCATGTTTTATAGATCCTTTTGGCAATTCTGCCTGTTATTTATTACTTATTTATTATGGTTATAAAATGGATGTATAAACCTTACGCTATTCCATATTCAACTCTGTTTCTTCCATGCGCGCATGCAGACACAATTTGATCTCAAATGAAGGGAGTATGAAAGCTGTAGCTCATATAAAAGGACTAGGAAAAAAAAGGCAAGGAAACGGTCTTTATTTTATTGTCTCTCAGAAAACTGGGCTCCTCTAAAAATATGCTTTTTTTTTCTAAGTGTCCCAAATGAATAATAAATAGGATAAATCCCAGACCTTCACAAATGAATAGCTATAGTTCTATTTACTTTAGCTATAATACGCTTTTAGTTATTTTTAGGATAAAGCACATATCCCCTCTACTCAACTCTACCCCCTTTTACTTGCATTTTAGCATCAGAAATACTTCTTTGCCTTTAATGAATAGAGAGATTGCAGGGAATGCCTAACAGTAATTTTAACACTTTCCCTAGGCTGTTTGTATTAGTCTCAGAGATAACAAGGTCATTTTGAAGTCCAGCAGCTCAGACTTGTAGTACTTCCTGTAAGATAATTTGCAAATAAAAATTCCCTGTCTGGTTCCTGAACATCTGCACAAGAAGAACAATCAACACAAAAATGTCGCTTACAGAAGGTCAATAAAACCTTCCCCAAGGAAGTGACTGAGTCCTATCCATGCTTCTGCAATTGGCTTATCCATCTACTTTACTTCGTGTAGTGTCTCTTGAGGATGCAATAGATCTGAACTTTCCCTCCCAGAATAGTTAGAGTCTTTGGAGTTGGTGCATGGGTTTAACAATGCAACCTTTCCACTTGTAAGGTTTTTTTCTCTTTAAATATAATAGTGGATTTCTGTAGGATAACTTTAATCTTAATTTAGAAGGTAGAAAAAGAATCTTGATATTTTCTGAAATATTTTACAGCTTCTGTTTGAAGAGATACATATGCAAAGAGTTTTCCTTCTTTCCTTTTTTTCTGTCATTTATATCAATTTTTGTACATTCTTTTTTGTTTGTTTGTTTGTTTGTTTTTATCCTTGTAGATATTGCTCAAGAAACTTATTTATTTTTCCACTTTCTCACTCAGTTTACAATAAAACTCTCTCCAGGAAAGTAGCTTAACAAAAGAAGAAGTGGCTATAGAAATTGCTTCAGAGTACAGTAATCACCTAAAGCCATCTGATAAAATGACGGGCTTATCGTGATCCCTGCACCAGGCCACAAACTCTCTGCACACAGTAGTCTCAGATGCACGACTCAGAACTGCCTGAGTTTGGTGGGAAGTCCTTCTGAAATAACCTGTGGCCAGTGTGCCACTGATGATCTAAACCAGAGCAGTTCATGAGCCTACTCCAGTCAGAAATTCAGAGTACGTAGGCCAGAAGCAAAGCTAGTATACATCTGTATGTGCCCGCTGGTGTCCCATTACCTTTTCTCCTTCCCAACTCCACTTCCATCCTCTTGTATGGAAGGGAGGCCTGGGAGGAAAGAGGTGCACTCTTCTCTGCCTCCATGACTTTGTCTTTACACCATGGCAAATGAGATGCCTTGAGTCTGATTCAGCTGTGCACTGGGTGGTGGGGATGGAGACTTCTTGGCCCCCTTTACCTCTCCTGTCCCATTTTTTTCTCTTTTATCTTCCTGATCCGGACCCCAAGGCTCTGTGCTCATCCCCTGTGGCATGGGAGGACCCATCAGAAGATAATTTGCAGGCCAGCACCGACCTTCTCTGCTCTGCTTGAAACTGTACTCCATTATGTTGCTTGTTCAAGGGACAGGAGAGCATAAAACTTCTTAATTGCAAACATAGTTTGATAGTGCTAAGACCCCACCAGGCCATGTGATCAGAGGTCATGCTGCACTTTGCAGAAAGGAGGGTTTTCTTCATAATTATATTGCATTTTGTAATAGTGGGTGAGTGGCTTTTTCATAAAGCTGAGATAGCACTGCTTCTCCAAAAGTACTCCTGCTTCCCCTGCCTTTGCTGCTGGAATCAATACCACAGAAAATCAACATGAACCTCCTTTGTAGATTTTTTTTCTTTTTTTTTCAGAGCACTGAATACACTATCAATTTCAATTCTATCCCTGACAGTTTCTTTTAATTATGCTGTTTTATGTTATAACTTAAAAGTTATTGTAGCCTCCCACTAGCACGTCAAGAAAGAGTTATGTAGAGAAGTAAATATAACTTCTCAAATAAAAGTTTAAGAATTGGATCTCACATGCAGCTGGAGAAAGACAGGCTTGAAGGGAAATTATTGATGCCCAGATTAAAGATCAGGGACAGGATTCTCGAGGATACTTGATATCTACTGCATTCTGTGCTACTGAGATCGAGGCCGAGAGCCAGGCTAACTCATCACAGAGAATTGTCTACTGACAGTTTTCACACTGAAAACCGATTTTCTTCACCAGAGATATGATTGCTGAAACTGGCTGAGGTTGTCTTCGCCGTGTTTTATTTTTCTCCTGTCTCTTGAAGTTGATCAAAAAGGAAGTTCAGAAACAGGTCAAATGACTGATGTTCTTTCATTCTGCCAGGTAAAAGGCAAGAGGACTTTGGCAGAAAACATTGCAGATAACGGAGGTTTGCGAGAGGCTTTCAGGGTAAGTAGATGAAAAATGGCTGAAAAACGCTCTTGCTTTTTTTTTCCTTATAAAAAAAGAAGTGTTTAGGCTCCGTGTCAGTGAAGGGCACTCACTCTTGCTCTCTCTTATCAGGCATACAGGAGATGGATTGCAGAGAAGCGAGGAGGAGAGGAAGAGCCTCTTTTGCCAGGCCTGGAGTTCACACACAACCAGCTTTTCTTTCTGAGTTATGCCCATGTGAGTAATACAAATGTGTTTCAAGTCTGCATCTATTAACCTGCACAATATACAGTGTGCAGATGAAACCGTCTTGCCCTATACCAACTAAATCTAGACTTTTAAGGGTATAATTAGAGGTTTCTTTTCCCAAGGTTATTACTTCTCTTTTTTCTTTGTGTCCTCATCTACCCCTCCGTAGTAGCAGAACTTCTGAAATTATTCTTGTTCTTGCATTGTGTTGTCATGGCAGCTTGCTTTCCTCTTACTGCTTCCCTCCATGGCTAAATCTTCTTGCACCTACTGATTCCTTCAATATCTTCTCTTTGAAGTTTCTCCTTTTCATGGGGCTTCCAAGATACAGCAGTTTCTCACCGCTTCATCTATGCATTCCTGTTGCAAGTATCCCAGTCTCATTTGTTATTGGGCACGTTGTACAGTGAAACTAAGAAGCAGTGAAGAACATGTTTATTTTTTTCCTCATTTTTGTTTGCTGTATACTAACTATGAGTTGTGATAAAGAATGCAACTTTTTTTTAATAAAAATTAATATAGAACAAGAGAGATTATCTGAAAGGATTAATTTGGTGAGCAGCTGGACAAATTCCCTACAGGAGGAGTAAATGCTGGACTATAAAACTAAAACTTTATTGTCTGGCTTAAATGCTATCTAGTCTTTGTCAATGAGAGACCTTCAACACAGAGGCTTAGGTAAGGTAAAGACTCATTATATGAGGTCTTTTATGCAATAAATATAGCATGGGGCGGCTATTCAGTCTTGCAAATATTATCACTTAATCCTTTTTTATGTTCAGTTACAATTGGTCCAAGTATTGTGTATAGGAACAGTAAATTAGACACCTTTGATGGAAACTTGAAAAAGGAGTCATTTCAAAAGCAATGGACATCCCAACACTGACCAAATGTGTCGGGTAACACAGCTCCAATTCCAGAGATGAGAAACACCAGTGCATTTTAGCTTTTATTCACATTACATAGCTTTGAGACAAAGAAGTATACTTGACAATTATTGAGGCGTGGGATGCTACAGCACAAGCTGAAAAACAATCTTCAGTTGCAGAGAATCTCGGAACGGAACTAAGCAGAGTGGCTACAATTAAATGATGGGAATGAGTGGGTGGAGGATAGCAGTAGGTGGAGATTTGATCCATTAAGTTTTGAAAAAACAAGAAAATACACCAACTGCAAAGCTACCAAAGGTGAAACAAAATAGAAGATAATGGTTACTTTCCATTTTGCACATTCTATAAGGAATAGGAGCCTAAAGAACCATGATGGGACATTTTGCTTTATTTATGAAATCATCTCAAGTAATATGCCTGTTTCTGCCTTTTATCTTTTATTAGGTAAGATGCAATTCCTTTAGACCAGAATCTGCAAGAGAGCAAATACACATCGGAGCTCACAGCCCTCCTCAGTTCAGGTAGTGCATATAATGTATTTACTTAGGATACATATAGGATTAATCATTGTAGCACACAAGTTTATCATGTTAAGAGGCATTTAATAGCAAACATAACATTGGAATGTGCTCTTCACTTAGATTGAAATTGACCTGCTTTCTATTAGCTTATCTTCTCCTATTATAAATACTTTTCTGTAAAAATGAGAGTCTCCAATCTGCCTTCAAAACCAGCAGAACCAGCAGAACACGCTCTGATCTCTGTGATGTTCTATAGTCAAGGCCTGCGTATCTAAAGTGTTCCATCTATCTGTTTTTTTATTTCCATGCAACTCTAGTTTGAAAGACAATGAATGTTAAAAGTGTCCTTGACTTAATCTGCCTGAATTCATTAAAAGCTTTTAAGACAGTTCCTTTGAATTATATTGGTAACGAGCAGGTAGAAATGCTAAGCACAACGCGGGCTTTAAATCCGGTTTAAGAGTGAACTCCAGATGGCCTTCTAGAGATGCTCTGCTAAAAGGTGCCATGATAGTCTGGCCTCAAGGTCTTTATGCCTTTCCCCAGGAGGCTCTTCTAACCCCAGACACACCGAAACCTCAAAAAGGAGAGGCTGAGAAAGATTTAAAGTCTGTGTGAGAAAGCTCAAGATTAATTCTCTGCTTTTCTGTGGAGTTTATGTAACCAAGTCAGAGTTATTTCTGGTTTCATATCAGTTAAATTTATTCTGTGCCTGTCCTCGGTTAGGTGGCTACATTACCTCCGCATTTGTGGAAGGATGTTAGCAGCTCCAGCAGGTGATTTGACTTGTCACAGTGGAAGTGTCTGCAATACAATGGATTAACTGCCTTCCCACCTCTTTCTATTGACTAAAGAGGGAGCTTGGATGCCACCCCCTACATGGCTAAAATTAGGCAATATGAATCTGTCTTTGTCTCAGTTCTCGCTTGGTAAAAGAAAAATATCATCAACACTGCTTTCACAGAGAGTCTGTGGGGTTTTTTTCACAAGATAGGACAGGTAACAGGTGCTCTGATATATCCCTGGGACCCAGCTACACTGAAGTTGAAGATACAGCCACAGCATCTTTAGTGCAGCTCAGCAACTTTTGAGCAGACCGGGATAAAAGCGATGGAACTAGAAATGTGCTTGTACAAATGTAATGTAAGCTAGCAATGCAGTTGGGTGTGATTAGTCTTGTTAGACCTCTGTAGTCTGTAATGAAGTGTGTGCTGCTATAGCTTTACAATACCTGTTACACCAGCCAGCTTGGGTAAGACTAATGTGATATGCCTTGTGGATAGGAATCCACATTCCTATAGCAGTTGAAAATACTTCTTGGCCATGGGAAATGCAATAACACATTCATTGTCACTATACAGAGGGATACTTTTAATAATTCCTATTCCTGTCAGGTTTTTGGTAAAATAACCATCTCTTACCTTCTAAAGTCCCCAGATTTATTTACCTATTTATATATTCTGAATCATCATATACCTATACTCCCATGAGACGATGTAAATCACATAAGATGCTAGGAAGATGGTCATAGAGCATTCATGAGGAAAAATCATATTTAGCTGAAGGAATCAGGTTATGGAAGAAACTTCCAAATAACATTAGACAAATCCAGAATCTAGAAAATACAGTAAAAACTTTGTCCTAGTTTTTATGTGAAGTATTCAGCACAGACTTCTCTTTCAGACCTACAGAGAGACTTTGGTACCTGTCTATTTATCCAAGTCATATCAACAGTGCTAAGAAGCAATATTAACTATTTTGTCCACTTCTGCTGCATTTATGTCCTGCAACCATCATGTTTATAACAGCACTACAGCCACTTTCAACATTGACAAATCTTGCTATCCAAAAAATCCCAAACAAGCCTATTAATCATAAAAGGGAGATAAAGAATGCGCATAGGTGTGTACATCTGAGCTAATCACTTTCATAGTCAAAAAAGAATAGGGTGTGTATATATACATACATTCTGTACGTATGTAAGCTGGATGATTTGGACTCTGTACATACATATTTTTGACTGTCAAGGGAGCTGAGGGTGACCCATTAGCAGAATTTGCCTAGACTGTAGTACAGTAGGATGATATCCAGACGACCCACTCAGATTTCACAGTTAATGTGTGGCAATATTAAACGGATGGATAGAGGAGCATTACAAATGTAATGCTTATTACATTTGTGCCTTTATTTATATGTAGTTAACAGTTTTACTAATTTTCTGGTTTTATTTGTATTCAGTTACCTGATTATCAGTATTAGCATGTACTTTATTAATTTTGAATGCCTGTTTTCAAAGTGAAATCCCCAGCACGGCAGACAGAATCCCACTAACTTCAGCAGCAGGTCTGCATGAAGAGCTATTGCTGTCCTAGTCCAGGAATAAATATTTGCAACTTTTCTACAGTAAAGTTATAACTCTTATTTGAAGCCTAACAACCGATTGTAATTCTCCTTACAAATCTGACCTTTAGACATTTTTGTACCAGCTGACTGCAGATTTTCTTAGCCACAGAAAGTCTAATCAATGTAATAAGAACGTTTTCTACCACACTGAGCTGCCCTGAGAAGCTGATTGTCTGCAATAGAGAAAAACGTCTTCTCTTGGAAGGGCGTACAATTAATACTTTTCTGCTTTTAGCACAGAGTGCTGTTTGCTTTAATATCATTTCAAATTTCTGGTTAGTAAGCTCCAAGATGCTTAAAAGCATGAGGAGACATCAGAAAACAATGCAATTGCAACCTAGCAATGGTAAAATGGTAAAATAATAATTTCTGACAGCATAAAACAATACAGACATGAAAGAAGTATCCAAGAATGACTGCCTACAAAGAGTGAGCTCTTCCCCCATGCCTGGAGGTGCCAGTCTGGGGTGCACACACATTGTCTAGATTGTGCAAAACAGTGATGGTTTTTTCAATATTGCACCATCTGGGTGGAAACAGAAGAGCTTCAGAGGGGGGCCAGGGCAGTTTTATAGCTGCTGAAAGTTGAATTCCACCACACAAGTTTATTACTGGCCTGCTGCCTTTTCTGTCAGCAGTCAGATTTGACCACCGAATCATTTTCACTCTAGTTTCTTGCAAAGTAAGGAACTCCTCAAAACTCTGAAAGAAACAAAATTGACGTCACATTATCTTTAAATGTTATTGATTCTCCTGACCTTTTTTTTTTTATTATTTCTGGGAAAATCATATGGGAAACCTGAAAACACGACCTGTAGAACCTGTAGTATTCAACACAAAATAACGTGTGTGCTGATCGTTTTTCTTCTTTCTTTGCAGAGTTATTGGTGCCATGAGCAATTTTGAAGAGTTCCGCAAAGCTTTCAATTGCCCAGTAAATACAACTATGAATCGAGGTGCAGAATCTTGCCGGCTGTGGTAGATGCTTCTTCAGATCTTGTGTCGAGAGGAGTCTGCAAACATAAACTGCTGTCTCTGAACTCCAGCCCATTGCCAGAGATTCAGGATAAAATACAGCAGTGTGGAGAGATTTCATTTCAAATGGATCTTCTTATCTAGGATGATGACTTGCATGGATCTAATCACTCTTATTCAGAGCCTAGGAAGCCTTCATATAGAAGAGGATTTTTTTTTAGGAGAAAAAGAAAGTGAGGGGATTTCCTCTATCCATGAAACTCCTATTCATCTGCAGTTGCATTGCTGTTGATGGATAACTGTCATTATCAATTCTAATTTCTGATTTATAGTTTAGCAAGAGGTAAATGTTAAATCCAGTTTTAATCTATTGCTCTGCAGGGGTGCTATGCAGAATGTTCCCATACAAAATGTATTTCTTCTGGATGAAGAAATTCATGAGATCTGCTACAAAGCTCTCATCTGTTGTCTAATATAGTATTTTCATAACTTACCCTGTCACTGCCCAGCATGCCATAAATGATGTGGCGTGATGTAAAGGCACAAAATTTTATATAAATTCAGTTTAATATCTCTGGTTAGTGCCTCAGGTTTTGGAATATTTTCAAACTGAGAAAGCACCTTGTGGTTTATATCTGCAAGCACTAAACGAAAAGGATACTTGTCAGACGTTTTCTAATTTTAGAACAAACTATGAGTCTGCAAGACTTTAATTTTCACCATATACTAATTTTTAAAAGTCTTGCAGATGGATTTCCCAGCATTGTGATATCCAGAAATATTAGAATACTTATTCTGGTTCACAGTGTGGGTATTTATTTCCAATATGGTAAATTTAATCCTGTGCTGAAGGTAAGCCTCATGTGTGTTTATTTTTAAGTTTGAAATACTACGCCAGCTTTAGTTTTGAGATATGGTAGTGCCTGGTACTCAGAGAGGAATGTAATTCGTGTACCTGTGTGTCCTCAAATTCTACACAGGACAGGGCTGCATGTACTTTTAAGGGAAGGAGAACATGTGACTGAAGAAAAAAGGTACATTTGCCTTGTTTGAGGCAAACGACCTGTTCAGAAACTGAGGAATTTTAAATGTAGCATCTTCATATACCATTTTCTTAATCAGATTTCTGACAATATTCACAAAAAAAAAAATTATAATACAGCAGGAAACCTTTGACACTATTACTAAGCTTATTACTAAAGGAAAGAAAACAAAACAAAATGGCCCTCTTTTCCCCAAAGATAGATACAAATTTAACTGGTATTTATTTTTACCTTGTGCCTTAATTCATTTTTACACAATGGAATCATTTCAAATGGAGAAAAAGGGTTTCTTTAGATTGATTTTTTTGCTGCAATAATTATGTGTTTTTGTATGTGTGTGTATACATATGCTCTCTATATATACATATATATATAAATTCTCTTATTAAACTGTCTAAGTTTTATTAATATAGAAACATTAAGAAATATTGGTCAGATAAACTTTTTACAGGATTTGTCAAGTATTTTCTAACAAACAAAGCAGATATGAAGCTAACTTTTTGAAAGTGGATTAGTTAAAGTCTATAAAAAATGGAGAACATCATGGAAATAGAATTTATAGAGTTAAGTCCTCAAGCTGCCTTTCAAGGAGGAAGAAGATGAGACTCCTGAACTCCATCCATTGCCACTTCTAAAAATCAGAGTATTATGCTGTGGGACCAAGATTTTTCTTTCAATTTTGTCATTGAAAGAATGAAAATTCTCTTTAGAGGGAAGCACTTTTATTCCCTGTGAGAGACAGCTATATTTCTGAGTCCCATGATTTATAGTCTGTCACTTGAATTGATGCTACTAATTGTTTTCCTGAGGTATTTCTCGAATAAATACCTTAGATGGTGGAATTCTTGTAGGCCGTTCCCAGTCATGGCTCTTGAGCAAAGTGATCCCGTTTGCCTGCTACAGGCAGGCCGGTTTCTTAGCGAACTGAGTACAACCACACTGATTTCTTTCCTGCTCTCGTTTGAGCCCTGCGATGACTCAGTGTTGGCTGCTTTGCTAAGTAGCACAAAGTTCACGGTTAAAATTCTCACGCCATTAAAGGCAGCGTGAATACAGCCAATGTCCTCAAAAAGACCGAGATATCTACTCAAAATACTTATCTAACCTTTCTAAGTTACTAGAGCATGCAAAACTGATTTCACAACAGTCAGTTTTGAGTTTTCTGATTTTATCTCTTGGGTCAGAGAGAGGTTCGAAGGACTTTCTTGTTTCATGACTTTTCTGATGGGACGGATCCTGTCAGTCTGTGCTTTATAGGACTGTTACTCTGTAATGGATACTGTTTTATTCTAAAATACTGTATGTTCACTGTCTTAAATGTCACACCAATATGCCAGGCTGGTGGTTGCAAGGGGCCAAGGGGAAAAGGGGCATGGATGCATTTGGGGTCCTGCTTTGAGGAGCCAAGAGGAAGCAAACATGCTACCAAGAGAGCAGGGAAAAGCCCTTGCCACAGATACGCGTGTTCAGGGGTACCCTCCGAGTTTTCATCATCCTGGGCTACATATGGCAGTAGGCAGAGTACGTGGAGGACAATGCCAGAGCGAGGAACTAAGCTTTTCTTCTCCTGCCTGCTTTTGTCTCAAACCAAATTCTTGATAGCCCAAATTACAGTTCACTTTGGAGTCAGTTATATGGAATCTGGTTGAAAAGGGAAACAAAAGGTATTTAAGCACATTCTTAAAACAGGTTCAAAAGTAGCTGAAACAGTGCAGTGTTTTGTGAGGTCTCTTTCCATTATCTCTGTTTCAACAGACTCTCAGGCCCTGCTTTATTTTCACATTTTGTCTCCTATATCTATACGAGCAAGCTACCAAACTCACTGCTTGTATCAATCTCAAAAGTCCCTTCACAATATATATTCTTTCCCTAGAGCTTTATGACTGGCATTATTTTTTAATTGCCATTAATTATTTCACCACTTTTTAAATACATTGTGAAATGTTTCTTCCAACTGGTTTGGTAATATTATTATCCTCTCGGCTGGGAAGGGAAGGATCAGCTTTGAACAAAAAATATGTACTCTATGAATTGAAGAGATTTTCTCTATGGTGTAGACACAGTGTCCTACTCCTGTCCTTCTCCTGCATCTCCTTCTTTGGGTCCTTAAAATATCCAACTCTTTTTTGGTCCAACTCTGAAAAAGCTCAAGTACACCATCTTGCACACTGTGAGTATTTCTGCTGATCTATTTTGTGCAAAGGCAGCTCTACACATGAGTAGCTCTCTGGAAAGGTGGTTGTGCTACTTCCCTGTGTAAACTGCTTACAGGTACAAGTGATGTCTGAGCTGGGACTTGGTATTAAATGACCAAAACCCACAGTTGTATTATAAAACTCTGATCTCATGTTTTGTGCTTGGAAGCTTCAGCATTCTTTAGATAAGAATTCCATCATGACACTAAACATTTGAAATATTTCTAAAATAATCAGAGGATTATGTATATTTTTTCCTTGAGTATTATGCAACCAGTTACATGCATAAAAGTACTTTTCACAGCAATATGCTTTTTATATATATATATGTAAATATCTCCAAAGAAATATTAAAAACCTTATGACTCAAGAGGCAAAGCCATAATGAGTTAAAAGGTCTTTTGCATTTATGTCTTTTTAATTTGGATTTTTATTTCACTATTCTCTCTATCTTACTTTCTAACTTTTCTTCTTGTATCAGTAGCTGATTGACTGTTCCAAACACTGGCTAACTCTGTTAGCCAATAAAAGCCCAAGTGATGAAGAATTGTCCTGTACATGCATTACAGCAAAAGCTGCTTGGGCTCTCGCTGTCCAACTCTATAATGTTACTTCTGTAATACATAGCCTTTATGAAATGTAATAAAGACCATAATGACATGGCCCCAGGTTCTCAAGGCTATTATTGCTTGACAGCCTAGGAAAGACCTCCTCTCCAAGAGATTCATATTGCCATCTTTTACCCATTTATTAGCTCCACTTTCCCCCACTAATCTGCTGAAAACAATTAAAATGAACATAGGAATGAGCTGTCTTGGATGAGAGCTGGCTGCTGTACTTGCCACAGGGAAGGCTGCTCCATTGCTCCCTCTTCAAGCAGCTGGAGCAGAGGAAGGGCTGGGGGAAAAGAGCTGCCTGCCCATCAGCACGGCCCTTCTCTTCTTGCCCCTGCTGTTGCTCTGTAGCCTTTCCTGCTCCTCTGTAGCTTCCAGGTGTTTTCCAAAGTCTTTGTAACAGAATAAGCTATGGGGCTTCCCTGTTAGTTGCTGCCCAACTAGCAACTGGGGCTGGTGGGAGAATGGCTGGAGCTGGCCTTGCTCCCCAGTGTTAATAAAGCTGGGTGGCAACATGGCACGTTATGGGTTTACCATCCTTACCTGTGGATTTGCCATTCCCTATGTTATGGGTTTACTAGCCTGACTAACTTTTCTATGGACAAAATTAAAGGTTTGCAAGGAGGAATGAGACTGAGCAAAGCAAAGGTAGGGTGGGGACATGAAACCAGGCTTGGCATTGGGAAAATGTTTTGCTGAACTTTCTGGGGTTTCCTGAGCTTGCCAGCCTCTTGGAAAGATGCTTTAAGGACAGCTGTAGATCACCCCAAGGAATTCAGGATTTATCTGCTGCCATGAGAGCCTGCTTTACTAATCAGACAATTTAATCCCATTTAAACTGTAATATGTATTAAAAAAAAAAAAAGAGAGAAAAAGAAAAAGAAAAGAAACCTCCCCTAGGGATTCTCCGACGCAGCACCATGTTTTATTAAACATAACATCAAAGCTGGAAGTGACTGCGGATCAAGATAAAGTGTTACGCTAATTTGTGATCAAAGAAAAAGATATAATGATGTTATTTTAATCATCCATAAGCACCCCAGCTGAAAGAGCTTTATCTACATGGTTAGGCACATGCATACACATCTTCTAACTGGGGATCTGAACTTAATGGACACAGATTATCAAAAACGTGTTTTAAAAACTTCATGATATCAATAGCTGCTCTTTGAACTGGTGAAAGAGTGACCTGTTTAACAGAGTTTGGGAAGAGGCTTCAAAGGGGATATTTTAAGACTTTTCTACTTCAGAGCTTGTTTAAGCCAGCAGCACTCCCTTGAGCAATGACAGTTTTGGTTCTTTTGGGTGAATGCCATGTAGTACCTTTCAGAAATGTGAGTAGTGCAGGTTTACAGGGACCTGTAAATATGATGTCACATACTCTTATTTCAACAGTAGGGAAATGTTTGAGTAAAGCAAGGAAAACAAAATTCTCTTCTGAATTATGAAATTTATGGAGGAATTAATATATGCCATGATGTGAGACCTGTGGAGAAAAGAGAGTTTACACTCTTCTAGAATATGCAGTTGCCTTACTAGGGCAAAAGATGCACAAACCTGCCAGACCATTTCTGCTCCTGCCAGGAGAATAACCTGAGCGTACGAGCCACAACTGCCCTGCTTGTAACTCACTGGGCAGGCATGTTACAGGGCTCTTGCTGCTGCCCTTGAGGAGGATGGGCGTTGTGGCCAACACAGAGCTCTGGCTCCAGCCGTGGTACCAAGTGAGCAGTTTCCAGAGGTCCTGCTCCATTCCTGGGTGGTGCCCAGGAAGGTGGCTGGGGAGGAAGTTTCCCCAATAGCCAAGGAGCAAGATGCAGCACTCACAGGACTGTGACACAGAGGACTGTCCACAGAGGTTTATTCCCCAAACAGGGAAGAAACAATGTAAAAACATGTTTTGCAATGCAACTTTCTGAACTTGTCTTTTCTAGAGAGCCCAGGGCCCCAGGAAGTCTGCCTATAATTCTTTCACTGGCTGCTGGTTTTCATGCATCCCTTTTGTTCTTCCCCACAAGCACATATAACAAGCATATGAATCGATCAATCTCCATATCATGGCCTTTAAAGGGAAAAGAAAGGGTTTGGTTCATCCAACCAAAGGAGCCCTAGTGCATGTTAAAAGCACTGGCGTGTTCTGTGTGCTGTGGCTGCCCTTGCTCAGATGCTTACAGTGAAGCACCGGCTTTATTACCATCCTGTTAGAATGGGGCTTCAGAGGTTCGCACGGGTGTGAGAGGGTGAGAGCAACACGCAGAGTGACCTCTGACCAGCAGACTGAAGAGAAATTAGAGAATCTTTTCTCTGGTGTGGTAAATCATGAGAAGATTTTACAAAACATTAGTACAAGGGCATGGCTATAAAAGATAATATATGTTGGTATGGCACAGGAAGTCTGTAAGTCTACATTATGTAAGTGTGTATAAAAGTGTCAGAAACATGTATTATTTTTATATAAATAGAGTCCCAGGGTATAACTCTGACCCCACTGACTTCATTGGGTGATTTGTCATTAATATCAGTGGGGCTAGGATTTTGCTCCAACTCTGTAGCGGCATATAGATTTTACTGATTTAAAACCATTTGGGATACACATTTTTCCTAGAGAAAAAAAAAAAAAGTAGCCCTTGGAACTTTAAAAATCAATACTGCTCTATCCTCAGTTATTTGAATAGGATTGATTCTGTTTACTCTTTTCTAACAGGTACTGCATTTTCATCTTTTAAAACACTTTTAAAGTTACTTTATAATTCTTTCAGAATTGCAAAGTAGTTTTTCTCCATAAAGTAGACCAAATTGCCTTTGACAGATAAGACTTTGTTAAGCGTTAAAGTAAACACAGTATTTACTGTTGAACTAAACATAAGCTCATTTATGCCATTTAGGCTTTCTTGTCTCCACGATGAGACAGGAAGTCTGATTAACTGGGAATAAAATATCTAGTATCTGACACAGGAATTTTCCTCCACAGTCCACTAAGTGTTTTCTAAAGGAATTAGCTAATGCTAATTTCATTTAGCACATGGGGAAAACGGAGTTGCAGAGAGTCGAAGTAACCACCTCAAAGTTAATAGGCCAGGATAAGAAGAAAATGCATCCCACAAGCATTAGCCCAACATCTGATTCCAGGATGCCTCTTCAAAACTAATGTATGAGGTACCTTTGAAACGCCTTGGATGTAGTGCTGGGTGCATAGACCAAGCAATCCTCAGTTTCCCTCCGAGCAGACCTTTGTGTGCATGGTGAGCCACTTACCCAAACCACCCAACACAGAGGTGGCACCGATATGCCTGCCTTGTGTTGTCCCTTCTACAAGCACCATAGCTGTGCAATAACACCAAATATTAAGAAAGAAAATCTGAGATATGAAAAACTGTCATCCTGTCTTTGAAGAAGCCTTGGATAGAAGTGTCCGTGCCTTGCGGAAGCTTTAGACTCCACCAGGATGATGTGTGCGGACATCCGCAGAGCTACCTTTGCCCAGAGTGGTTTATATCACTTCTTAGTTCTGAGCCAAATCAAAGGAAAATTGTGTGATGAAGGGAGGCCTCCTAGTGAGGAGGGAGCAGTCACAGAGCACGGCCCAGCCACGTCACCTGGAGCCCTGGGAGGCATCGCCAGGAGGCCCAGCACTGCTCTCACTTAGCACATGCAACACACCAGCCTCGCACGGAACCGGGGCCAGCTGGATTACACTGCTTAACCCGTCATGGAGGCACATTCCCATCCTCAGCAGCAAGGCAGCGCCAGCCCTGGGAAAACAGACACACCGGGAGAAGCTTACCTTAGCGAATGGGCACAACTTGGGCCACATGAGCACCAGCGTGAGGAATAAAACCGGAACAGGTAGAATAGGTGCATCCAGCTCTGCAAAGCCCATGCCTTGGCACTGTGTAGGTCTCCCTGTTGTCGTAGCCAGCGTAGCAACAATTCACTTGAGCTAAAGGAAAATGGCATGACTTCAAGCTAATGATTATTATTTTTAACTTTCCAGGCTCTGATAGAAGGGCAAAACAGGGAATCCTCCTTTAATGAACACTCTGGTGAGTTCCGCTGGGCCTTCCTTTGTTTGCTCTCCCTTCAGCGCAGCCACAGCCAGCAGTTCGGCGCTGCTCGCGCGGTGCACGTGGCAAGAACAACATGTGTTGAGGCAATCATTGTGTCTGCATTCAGCAGACCCGTTCGGCTTTGTTTTAATAAATCCAGCAATAGGCTTTCAGAGGCAATGGAGGGAGAAGAATAATTTGGAAACAAAGCTGTTGGAAAGACTACAATGCACGCAGAGAAGAGAGGAGTGTGATTTTGGAGGTCTGCGCAGCTGTTTTATTTCTTTAGAGGATTTTAATCAACCTGATTACACAAGGAAGCAAAGGGATTTTTAGAACAGAACAAAGATAATAAGCCTGAAAAGGAAATAAAGGGGTGTTTTCCCTCTCTTGGATTCCTCAATTTTATTTTCTGCCTTTGATTTGATTTTGCAAATGTGAGTGCCATATTAACTCATTCTAATTAAAAAAAAAAAAAATCCATGCTGGGCTCTTGCTAGAGAAGCAATTTTGATCTTTGCCCGCTATATCATTTAATCACAGATACCCTAAATGCTTTCAGGATTGCCATGGCTGCACCAATCCGATTGCCATCAGTGTAATGGCTTTCCTAGTGCATTGGGAAAAAAACTGTAACTGGGAATGAGCCCATCCTTTCAAGTGGGATTAGCAGCTCGACTGTAGTCTTCTCCTGAATCACAGGATCTGATGTTGCTGTCTGGCTCCTCATTTGCTGGCTGGCACTGCTGCAAAGCCACCTGACGGTGCCACCAATGTGAGTTGGGCTGTTGGGTTAGAGCAAGTGGAAGGAATATGAGCCCATATTGCTACAAGTGGTTACCTTCCTGCCCCATTTGGAGCCTCATAAGATGTAAAGCAAGAGTAAAATATGGGGGTGACCTCACACTATTCCTTAAACAAATTAAAAAAAGAGAGGGAATTTGCTACCTTCCCCTTATGAAGGCTGGTTACACGGGTTTGTCCATCTTCCTGCTGCTACCTGTGACCTTTCCCACCCACACCATCCCCTTTCCACCCCACTAGCAGTGTATTCACAGAATCACAGAATGGTTGAGGTTGGAAGGGGCCTCTACAGAGCATCTAGTCCAACCCCTTTGCTCCAGCAGGGACACCTAGAGCACGGGGCACAGGGTCGTATTCCCACCTCAGCAGCAGCTTTCTTCTCCAGCTCAGCCCTATGAATTTGCCTGCTCACACCTTGCTCAGCAAACACCACAGGCTGGGCCGGTGCTTTCCACAAGGCCCACCACAAGGTCCCTGAGCCCCAGTGGAGACAGGGAGAGACTTTGCTTGGCTGCTGCACTGGAGTGAATGACCCTTGGCACTTCCCACGTGGGCAGAGCCCCCTGAGAGCCACGACACTTCAAAGGCAAACTCAGATTGTCCAGATCCAGCCATGATCACTGTTTGCTTATGCAAATGTAGATGTATCAGCTGTAAATGCAGAAAAACTGGTGCCCTAGCTCTGCAATCCACAATCATCCCTGAAAAGTGCTATTTTTGTTATGATCTGTGCTAGGTGGTGAAATCCAGTTTGAAGTTGAGCATTGCTTTTCCTGCCAGTAATGATGGCTCTTTAATTTGCTTCCTGCTCTTTGAGACCACCCTACATTCAGCTGGAAATGAATAGTTTTAATCTCGGTAGGAGTGACCTCTTTCTTGCCTGCTTCCTGACTCTGTGCACTTGTGCTCTTCACAGCAAACTGTGTCTTCTAGAAAGTGCAAATGGCCCAACTGTGCTAGGAAGTTGAACATTAATTTTAAAAGATTTCAAATTGCTTTAAGTGTATTTTTTGAGATGACTGGAGGGAATTGGAGAGACAAGTGGCATTTGCTAATGGAACTAATTGGACGCCAATCTAAAACCTACTTTTTTCTTCCACTACGAGATATGGTCTTAACGGAGAAATTAATGTGGAAAATTCTTTGGCTTGCCTTATTCAGATACTTAGACTTGATAATAGGATAAGAAATGGAACAATAGAAATAATTCTTTGGTTCATTGTTTTTAAGACCATAAGGAACTCTTACATAATTGTTTTTTCATTGTTTTTAAGGCTATAACAGTCTCTTATGGCCTTAAAAAACAATGAAGCAAAGAATAATTCTTATTGTTTTAATTCCTATCATTTTGTTTATAAAATTCTATGTCCTTGAATTTTTTTTTCCCTACAGAGAATAGCACTTCCAGAACACCAGAAAGTCTTTTAAGTCTTTTTCAGTTCTTTTAAGACAGTTAAGTGCCTGTTTAGACCCCTGCCATGTCAAACCTCTTCAGTGCCCCAATATTTAGCAGATTGGCCTTTGCAGGGTTATTCAAGTGCTTACATTGCCAAATACCCTGGACGTCCCATGGAGGAATTCTTAGTTCAGACAGAGACAAGCCTAGGCTGGCCACAAGCTTAGTGTTCATCTTCTGCCAAACCCAGTGCTGCAGCCAGGTCACTGACACGTGAAGCAGCACCGAAGCTCCCGGGCACGCCGTGGCTGCCAGAACAGAGGGAGTGTGGAAGGGATGTTATAGTTCAGCTGGGGATACACCATTTTGGATGTAAGGTTCTGGGCTAGTTAACCAGCTGCTCTAGATTTGATGTCTTCTGTGAAAAAAAAAAAAATATTTTAAGGTATTTCTAGATAAATTTGTTGGCCCAAAGTATTATATCAGGCAACAGCTCAGGATGCAAAAAAGGAATCAGCTGGAATTCTGACAAGAAATATGACAGACCTCTGTCAGCCCCTTCTCTCTGGGTATCTGAGTGAACTAACCAGTCTATGAGGAAAACAGTGGGATCAGTCCCAAATAGTGGAATACCGTCTGTAGACTCAGTGTCCTCATATCAGAGCTGAATTTTGCAAGAGTTGATGTGGCACCTGAAGAATGCCGGTGATTTTCTTCATTGTGTTCATGCAAAGTGTGGATATCACCAACAAATTCAGCTACTTAGGAGGAATATTTAGTTCTGAAAATATTTCTGAAATATGTGATATTTTAAACAAATTTTCAACAAATTTTCAGTTAATTCTAGCAGCAAAGGCTAGCTATGAATACAAAGAACAGGAACTAAAAAAGCTCTGCTGTCCATGTCAAGATGACACAAATGCAATAAGATTTTAAATAAGGTGCTACAAGGATATGAATTTATGATAGACCTCATGAATGTTTAAAAGCAAGGTTTTAAAAGCTGTTCTTGCTAGCTGGGCAAAAGAAGGAAGGTTAAAAAAGCAGGTCTGAATGGGATTTGGAACAAAATATGCAGAAGGACTGGTAGAAGACATAACATTAAACCCTATTTGCCAGGTGAAACTCCCAGGCTTTGACTGAAATGGATAGACAATCCAGGAGGACATCAGCCAAAATAACATAGGATGAAAACCAGAAAGGCGTAACACATCTGAAACACGTAGCAAAAGCATTGTCGTTTTTACTCTCAAGTTGATGGGGGAATGGGCAGCAAGTGCCGATTAAAATAATATGTATGGTGTAGAAAATGAAGACAATATCATAGTCATACTCTCTCAGAAAAATCTTTCACAGGGCAATGAATGGACAACATTGCAAGAGATGGTGGATTTACATGCAACTTCAAAGCAATGCACTATTTTACCATTTCAGGTTGTACTGCATCCGAAGGAGACCTGCTGCCCCAGGACCCTGTTGCGGGAACCAGCAGCTTGCCTGAAGGCAGAGGCTGAAGGACAAATCAGATTAGCTCTGGGTATTGAAGAGCCAGTAGCAGACGTAACTGTGCAATTAGATGTGTGTTTTGTTTTAGTGGAAAGTGAAGTGAAGCTGGGACTCATCACTTATGCAACAGTGCACAAGAATGAGATAACTATGTTAAAAGGATAAAAAGAAGATACATTTTCCATCAAGGCAAGAGGAGATATTATTACAAGGCATCCGAAATGAACCTTTCTCTTTGCTTTGTAATGACAGCCTCCGGCTTGAAAAAAAGGCAGGTGCCCAGGCAGTACTTTTGTAGGTATTCACTGTTTTATGTTCCTGCAGTTTCCATAGCTGATGTATTCCCCGAGAAAATGTCACTAATTTCTGGTAGTGAAGACAGTGAACATGCTGCGCTCGCTACAAGCTGTAGCTTCACATGCAATCGGAAGGTTAAAGGCTGGCAATGAGCTAGAATCTTTAAAGGAATGTCATCAACAGCACATTTTATCTCCTGGGTTTTTTACATTTACATGTGGAAACATTGTCATCTTTCATTGTAAAGACAAATGGGAATACTATCCTCATTGTTTTCTGAATTTGTGTTTGCACCTAGATTTTTCTGAGGAAGACTTTGGGGAGCAAAGACTGGAAGGACACAGTGCTTTGTCCCGTTTTTGTGCTCAATCATTAATTTAATTTTTTTCCAGAAGTGTCTTTTGTCTTCCCAAACAATGATGTTTTACATTTGACAAAAGTGGTAGCACTTCCAATCATCTCAATCTACTTCTGGGCAGCTTAATTAATAAAGTGCTTATCTTAATGCCTCACGGGGCGGGAGGGGGGGAAGCTAAAGTTTTCTAAGTGAAAACAGATATAATGTGCTGGCAGAATGTTAAAATACAATTGGTAAGTAATGTGCATATTGAGATAAAACATACAGAGCAAGAGTCACATTTTGGGAAAGAATTTCATATGCAGTAAAAAACTAGAACAATGCATTTTCTGTCTTTCTGATGTCTCTTATAAGATAATTTTTCTATGAGCTGTTTTCTTTGAAAGCTTGAAATCTTCCATAGAGGATGGACATCTGGAAATTATCCTCTTCCATCTGGGTGCTACTTTCAAATCTTTAAAGATTTAGAGTCATTTCACTGGTTCCCTTGTGTGAATTGCTTCAGCGAGTTCTTCCTTAGAGTTTTTCTTTCTACCAGTGTGATGAATTTAGCTAGTTTATTGTAGTTTATTATTATAGAAAATACAAGAAATATAAGAAAATATAGAAATACCATATAGAAAAATGATATTCTGTACAATATATATATTTCTAAATATACAAAAAAATAAGAAAATATAGAAATACCAGAAGAGCCATTGCACTGACATTAGCAAGAGATGTGAAGGGCAAAAAGAAGGATCCTCTGACAGGCTATCAGACGGAAGACTAAATAAATCTGCTGCTAAATAAGGCTAAATAAGACTAGATAGGGACCAAGTGCCAAATGGCATGGACAGAGCACTAGTTTCAGACCTTGCACTTCCCTGAACCTGCTTGCTGAGTCTGGAAGAGTGCATCAGTATTCGAGAAAAGTGCAAGCCCATGGGGCCACATGAGATATCTGTGGGAGTACCAAAGGAGCAGGCTGATGTCACCATGAAGCTCCAAACCAGCTTTGGATATCATGCCAAGGATTATGGAGCAAATCCTCCTGGAAGCCATGTTCAGGTACACGAAGGGCAAAAAGCTGATTTGAAACACTCAGCATGAATTTACTTAGAACCAACTGCACCTGAGAAAACTGATTGTATTCTGTGATAAGATAGCTGGCTCTCAATATGGAGATAGCAGCGTGTGCCGTACATCTTGACTTTAGAAAATCCTTTTATACAGTTTCCCATAGTACCCTGATAGCTATATTGATGAGATATTACTTGGAATAGGTGAACAAGAAACTACAAGATGTTGAAAATTGTCTGAATTGCTGGGTTCAAAGGTTTGCAGTCAATGGTATGATGTCCATCTGGTGGCTGATCACTGGTGACAGTCTTCAGGAGTCAATACCGTGGCCAATGCTGTTTAATGCTTAATGGATGAGGGGACAGGGTGCATTTCCATCCAGATAATCCCAGCTCTAGGTCTAACTACTGCCTTCAGGAAAGGGCAGTTCCTTTCAACTGAGCCCTTTAATGACCAGGCCTTCCCGAAGAAGTAGCAAGGCAAGCCATCCTAAAGGACAGTTTGTTTAAAGGGTTTTTTTAGAGTAGTCTGCCGAAGGGGTTTTGTTTGTTTGTTTTTCTGGAATTCACATTGTTAGAATGAACTGTCATGGTCACAAATAACATCTCAACGTATTCTTAGCTCTGATCTAGAAAATGGCTGCCTGCATCATTTTATGGGCTCCTTTTTAGAGTAAAAAGTTTTACTGCAACTCACAAAATTCTTCTTTAGAGTGTGTGTGGGGGAAGAAGTACAGTTTGACAACTATTACATAGCTAATAATTCTGAAGGACGCAGCTACATGACTTACATTAATAAAGTTACTATTCTCAAAATTATCAGAAGGCTGTTGCAAATGGCCTCCTAGAACGCTTCTCCTCAAAAACCTCTGTATTCGCAAGCCCACAACACAGCCTCTCTCTCTGCTGACATTTATTGATCCTAAATTCTCACAACAGGGATAATGGGTTTGCTAATGGCACATACAGTAAGCATCACCATTTACACCATCTATAAATCATCACGCATTTCAAGAGTGCACAATCTACCATGCATGAGCTGAGTCATAAATTGCCCCCCAGTTGCATTTAATTGTGCCAGTCTAGCAAACCTATATCACTTTTATCTCTGCAGCCTCCACTTTTAAGAGTGCTGCCAAAAAAAAAAAAAAAAAAAGAGAGAGAGAGAATTAATAAAGCTGGCTAGTAATTTGTTTATTTCCTGACAGGCAGTAACATATCTAAGAAAGGTTGGCTAGTAAGATCTTCTTTGGGAATCTTGACAAAATAAAGTAAAATTGACACAAACTTTTTTTTTTAAAAAAAGAGAACACAGAAAATCCATTAATTTGTCAAGACCCCTGTCGCCTTGTCATTTAGGAGAACAGACCTAAAGCGCAGGGAGAGACAAAGACATGGATGATGCCTCAAACTCCTAAAACTTGGTGCTTCATCTTGAGCAGGCAGGCTTGTCTCCGAAAGCGGCAGGATCCTTTCTCATCCTGCTGCAGAGCAGGTGCCCGCGGGCAGCCAGCAGCTCATGGAAACGTCGTCGTTCTCCCGGCTCCCCTCACGGGAGGAGCAGCCTTCCTGGCCAGGGCAGTGGGCAGAGCGCCCTGCTGCTGCAGGGGCCGTGAGTACACTCTCAGTCTTGCCTCAGTGCTTTCGAAAAGGTAAACTGTCATGCTCTAAAATAGGATGACTTGACTGAGCAAGCCCTGGACAGTTTTCCACTAATTTCCCAATTGCCTTGCATTTCATTTGGGCCTGGCATTGACAGACACATTGGCTGCAAAAAAGCATCAGTAAAAGGAAAAGGTCAAGGTAAGGGGGAAAATGAACACGAATTGAGCTCAGACTGTTCTTGCCTAGCTGTTTTGCTGACACGCTTCGTGCTGGGGTGGTGCTCCTGTCTCCACGATGTGCTGTGTCATGTGGGTACAGTAGCTGAGGTCCCTATAAACCTTGGGTCCAGTATGTGAGGCCATTAAATGCAGCGATTAAGCTTATAGGCCTCCTCCGTTCTACTTTATATCTGAGAACGGGTGTTTGAAGAAGCAATGCTTGTCTCTTGGAGCACTGTAGCAACAAGGTAATGGACTCAGGGAGTGAAGTCATGGCTGAGCTTTGCATTGTGGACCCAGCTGTTTTTCTATGTGCGTTTAGTGACTTAAAATTGTAGAAAGAACTTGTCATGATCACAAGTCTTCTCTGTGACTTCCCCATGAATCTTGAAGCTTTCAGCAAACCATACGGACAAGGCACTTCCTTGCTTCTCAGGTGTGAAGACACTAAATGTAGGGGAATGCTCAAGTACGGAGGTAGGTTTATAGCTTGATGGAAACATAGTAAGAACCTCTATCAGCATCTC
This sequence comes from Eudromia elegans, assembly GCA_003342815.1. Classification (NCBI taxonomy): domain Eukaryota; kingdom Metazoa; phylum Chordata; class Aves; order Tinamiformes; family Tinamidae; genus Eudromia; species Eudromia elegans. Next base: position 1,498,637 of record PTEX01000129.1, on the reverse strand, counting down.
CAGCCTCCTGCATCTGTTGGAATTTTCAGGGTGTCAGTCTGATGTAGACTGTAGTCACGCGTGTGACAACAGGTCCTTCAGAGCCAATGGACGTAGCCAGCCTGCTCACTCACACTCATGGGAATGTAGGCACGGCAGTGCAGAGCTCAACACATCCTGGCTTCCCAAGCACGTGTCATCTTCCCAGGCAGACAAAGCAACGTGTGCTCTTCTGCTAGCCAGGTTACCGCTGGTGACCTCACCCTCCTGTCTGCTCTTTGGCATAATTTTTTCATTTCTGTTTTTTTTAAATGTCCTCAAGATAATTGGCAAAGCAGTGCCTAAATGGTTAAACACTTAGCCATCAGTACATTCAGGATGTCTCAATGTCTCTGGTAGCTTTGGGGGAAAAAAGGGTAATCTGCTGAAATCTTGTCAGAATTGCAAACAGGAGTCACTCTCTTTTGAGGACATATGCTGGCTCTTGTTGGAATAAGCAATGAAAGCCTAGTTCAAATGTTTTGTTAATCAGGAATTGCAGTAGGATGGAGCCTGACTGTTTTCATTAGACACAAAGTACTTGACATGAGTAATAAGGAGAGAGTTAGAGAGTATTGAAACATCAGGTATAGCAGTGTCTTTTACCATAGCTTGAACTGGGGACTGATCCCACAGAAAGTGTTTTTAAATGTCATGACGGCATTCTTAAGCAAGAAAAACACAACAGGTAACCTTGCCGATGCTCCTGAAAGGTTTTTAGCTAATTGTACAGGATGGTCATTTCAATTAGCAGACTGTGTATTATGCTAAAGCTCACCTTGATAGGACAGAACCTGGGCTTTTTAATTTTTTTTTAAAAAAAATCAGGCACTGCAGAAAGTTTGGTGAAAATTCTATTCTGAAAAAAATGGTAAGCAGAAATATGATAAACTTTCCTTCACATTGGACTGGTAGTCAAATTGCTTGGTGTTAAAAAGATTCTTAAATTGTACGTGACTAGGAGTGTTTTCACTTAACCATTCCCTATGTAAAAGCTGCTAGTGGGGACTGATTTCTTGGTAACATGACAACTAATAGGTAGAATGCCTCAAAATTTATGGCTTATTCTTCTATGGATAAAAGAGGGAGTATGTCATGACAGAATTTTCTACCTGCAATATATGTTCCATTTTAGAGTAATAACTCATTTTCTTCTCTTATTCATTCTAAATGAATAATAAATATATTATCTTCAATATTTGAACTGTCCCTCAAACTGTCAAATAAAGCACGCCTTGAAACATGTTACTCTTAAATAACACCATAATTAGCATATGTGTCATTCCAAAGCATCTCAAGGGCTTTTCTACTTCTTTACCTCATCAGTTCTCAATGAAATTGAGCTATTCTGAGGATGGAACATAAGAACTGATATGTGGTAAGATTGCGATACAATAAGCTCGAAGTGGATTAATGCATGCCAGCTCCATATAAAACCACAGATTAAGTAGAAGTTGTCCCTTCACAAAATAATGTATTATTTTTTCAGGTATAAAATCTTCATGTACAGACTGCAGGATTATATCTGTTTGAAAAGTATGATCTTTTGAAAAGAACTAAACTATTTTATCCAAAAAAAGCTTTCAGCTAAAGCATGTATTTAAGTAAAATATTTTCACAAAGAAAATATGAGTTTTTCTAATAAGCACGATAAGTTTAATCAGACAAGATGTTTAATGGCCTTTTAAACTTGCTAAAGACAGAAAGGGAAAATATTTATGTGCAAATAGCTAATGTCTTGACATTCTATTATAATAACAAAATCTTTTCTTCCAAATAAACCTCAATCTGTTATATTGCATTGGAGCACTCATTTTACTGGGACAGGAAGCTGAATTTTGGAATGGCACAAGGCTCCTCTAAGAAATGGAAAAATTTAGATGCCTAGAAATGTTGCAATCCTAATTGTTGCCCTAATCTCCTCTTTCTACCACCAGCTCTGTTTGCAGAACTGCTGCCTATTTTTGAGTCAATAGTTCCCTTCCCTTCCCTTCCCTTCCCTTCCCTTCCCTTCCCTTCCCTTCCCTTCCCTTCCCTTCCNTCCCTTCCCTTCCCTTCCCTTCCCTTCCCTTCCCTTCCCTTCCCTTCCCTTCCCTTCCCTTCCCTTCCCTTCCCTTCCCTTCCCTTCCCTTCCCTCCCTTTCCCTTCCCTTCCCTTCCTTTCCCTTTTTCTCTTTGACATTAAGAAATCTCCACAATGGGCATGTAAAATATTTATCAGCATAAAACAAATAATCCTCACTCTTCTTTATTCACTTGTTCCTGAGCAAAGTTTATGGGTGCATTTCGGCTCAAATAAAAGTAATATCAGGATTGAGACTCCCTTGAAAGCACTGCAAAGAGCTGTGAGTGGGAGAGGGGAAAGAAGAGAAAGAGGTGATTGTCTCTCTATAAATAGAATATTTTCTGCACATCACTGATCCTGCACAGATGTCTGTCAATGACAGAGACGCTGCTTCAGGAATCACTTAAACAGCTGCATTCCAGGCAGAAGGGACAATTAACAAATGGATTTGGGCTGCAGAAAAAAATCATTTGATGACAGATGTTTGGATACAATCTTGCTTTTTATTTATAGAGTAAATGCTCTTAATCTGATTTTCTTCTATTATTTCACAAAAGAGCACAAGTAATTATTTTCTAGGTAAAAGTGCTTATATAATAGTTCAAGAATTGTTACTTTGTTGTTTCAGTAGGAGAAAGTAGATGCTTTGGAGACCTATTTGATTAACCACAATTATCTTCTCTGGGGAAGAATAAGCCTGATGTCTGAGGAAGGAACACGCCTAATCTGAGACTAAGCAGAACCTTCTTACCATGAACAGAACAGAGCTCCCCGGGGAGTGCTCCTTTGAGAGACTGCTGGTTCACCTCTTCCAAACGCACCTTGAGGCGGTGTATACTTTTTTCAAGTCTTCAAAACTTGTAGATTTATTTCTGGAAGTCGCTGATGAATTAATGTCTCCTATGTTGTTAAATAAACATGTTTACCGAAAAAATAATTACTTAAAGAATCATAAATTACTGAATTTTCAAGGGACAAAGTATATAGCTACTACTGTGCACCAAGTCAGTTTAGGAAATCTACTGGTGCCTCCTAGTCTTAGAATCTATATATGTTTAATAATTCAGTGACTAACTTTGGGGATAGAAGAGCTGAGGCAAGGGTTTACATCCCTTAGCAATTCCTCCTCATTCTACCAGCATCTGAAATGAATCCAGAGAACTCCGAAGGGAGCAAGGATTGCTCCACTTACTTCTGCAGTCACTTGCCCATTTTTTTTTTTTTTTCCCTTTTGGAGTTATGCTGCACAAAAATCTCTGCACTCGTTCCAAATTGGCCGGAGTTAGCACATGGGGAGTAGAGTGGATACGACGTGGGGGACAGGAAAGACGTTGCAATGTGTGTAGGGTACAGGGCAAATCCCGCAGGGAGCTGCTCGGCAGCTGTGATTTGAGGCGCTGTGGTAGGTGTTACTGTGGAACAAAATACATGCAGAGACTTAATGGACCTCGTGTACTCTCTCTCAGAGGAGTTAATTTAAGTACCCTGGATACTCTAACTACCGCCTTTAAAGCCTGAAATCATTTGGTTCTAATTTCTGAGCAGGGACTTGCAGCCCACACAGCAGCAGGCCTTTATAATTATTAATTATATGTTTTCCTCTGTTCTGCATGACCTTGTTTGGAAAAGCTGTGGGGTAAAGCTAGAATATTAAGAGTTTTATGGGCCCTGTCATGCCTCCTAGCTGGAAAAGAAGAAAAGATTTAAAAGAGAAATCGATAATCCAAAGCATAACCTTGAATTCATGCCCTTTTATATTTCAGAAGGCACCGCAATCCAGGTTGGACTTTACTCATCCAACGTGCACTACAACTGAAGGAGCAAGTAGGTAATCTCCTGGTTTAGCTCCAATTAAAATTCATACAGACTCCTTTCTGACAGTGTAATAAAAAACGGCAGCAATCTGCAAAGGCAGGCAGCAAACTGCCCATACCAGGGAATCCTAGCTTGAAAATCATCATTAGCTTAACATTAACAAGGATCCTGACACCGCGGCTTTGGCCCAGGTAATGGAGCGTGTCAGAGAGAGGAAGGGCTCAGCTGCTGTGGGGAATCCAAATGAAATCTAAAGAGGCAGGAGCTTTGATATAAGGTTTTTGCCTCCTCTTCGTTTGCATTACCGAGGAAGAAGCTGCATTACTCTCCTACCACAAGACTGTTCTGTTCCCTTTAAGAAGTGCATGTTAATCTAAAAATTCAGCCTATTGAAAATGTAAATTATTGGATTGTCTTTTATGCTTTGCTTAGAGAAATGCTGCTCTTACCTTTCTGTACCTCACCCTAGCAGTGTTTCTTCCCTTTAGGAAAAAATGAAACAACCTGGCTGGAAAATGTCACGAGAAACTTGAAAGCAGAGTTACAAAGAAAAAGTATCAGTGGACCCAGATTTCAAAACACAGGAAGATAGACATATTACTTCAGACTTCTCTCAAAAATCAGTTGGGCTCCAAGCCTTGACATAAACTGAAGAAAACCTTTCTCCTTGTTAGCTCTCCTGTAGTTGTCCTCCATAGGTTTGGAACATAATGTCATTCTCTGCATGGTAGCTTGTAGAGTAAGTGAACTATTGCAGTGTTGTTGGGAGGAGGGCCTGAAGATGTTCACGCACTATAAAACCAGCAGCCGCCCACGCTTTACTTTTAATGTTATCACACAACACAAGAACAGAATAGTTCAAATTAAGTTAGAAATCTGAAGTCTTCCTTCTCCTGCCCTTTTGACTAACAATGTAATGGGCTCTCTAAATTGCAGAAAGTGGTCTCGCCAGAGTAGCAAGCCTCTATGATAAAGATCTATGTACAATTATGACTAGTAAGAGAGAAAAAAGAAAAGGCATTTCACGAAGGCATACAAGTCTGATACAGAAAGGAGACTGCCTGGGAAAACTTAGGACAAGAATACAACACCCTTTCTCACTTGAATAATATTTTATGCCACAAGTAGCGCCCCAGAAGTCACAGCCTGCAGCATGGTAAGTGCTGCTGAGAGGCCAGAACTGGCTTCTTGAGGATTCTCAGGACATGGAAGAAATGATGAGTTCTGCTGTCACCTTGCCTAGTCTTTTTCTTCTCCAGATTTTTTTCATGTATCACTCAAGCCTTATTGCTCAAACCAAAACAGTAATCTGAGATGAAGAACTATCTTTTTGTCTGACAAGGGATCGCTCCCAGCCAATATGGGTGGTATAACGAGATGACGCTGACTTCGATTGCCCCGGTGTGGAGTATGAGACCTGGTTAGCGTGAGACCCGATGTTCAGTTTAAGTGTCACCAAAAACAGCTGTCAGACTCTGGACGAGGCTTTGAATAGGTTGCTTCTGAGCCAGTGTCTTATTGTTGCTGTTGTTGTTGTTGTTATTATTATTATTATTTCACAGATAAAGTAGCTAGTTAAAGTGAGAAAGTAAAGTTTTGGTAAAAGCGCTATGGGAGGAGAGCAGACCATTTCCATTTGCTGCCAGGCAGCTGTTGGGGCATCAGCACCAGAAAACAGATCCTGCTGCTGTGGTAAGAGCGGGAGAACAGGAGGAAAATCTGGAACCAGCAAAAAGCAAGAGCGGGGTTGACACTAACTTTGGTGACTGCCATGATTTGATCTTCAGTCCTCAGAAGAACAAGAGATATTAGTGGATTCCATATGCATGGGCTTTGGCAAGTATGAAATCTCAGGGAGAGCTGTTTTCCAGGCAGAAAAATGCAACCTGTAACATGAAACAGGGTCTGTGCATTTCAGTGTGCACTGCAGGAACAGCCCCTAGGGAGCTGCAGAGATGCAGCCGCTTTACCCTTTACCACACTTTTGAGGGACACAGGATGTGCAGAGCATCTGGTCCACTCTCCTGCTGTTGTATTTGTAGTGCATTGCCCTCACTCCTTTCTTCAACAGCTTCCCTGAAGACTCTGGGGATTCACGTTTTCTTGCCTCCCTCTCTCAGTTTAGTTCGGTGACCACTAAGAAGCCTGTACGACACTTAGACAAAAAATTATAATTAAGGAATAATTAGTTTATTTGGACTCCTCGAGCCCAATGTTATGTTTCCCATTAAAAAAATTCTGATAAAAGATAAAAGTGCCAGAGATGTTAGCATGGGGCTATGTAAACAAAGCAGCTGGCACAAAGGGAGATTTATCCTGCTGCAGTCTGTTATGACAGGGATTCTGCTTGATTAAATCGAGCACGTAGTGAGAACTCCATCCACACCAGAGCGGGAAAAGAAAGAAAGTTCCTCAGCAAAAGGGGAATCACCAACGAACATATGTAACAGGAAACGATGTCTCTACACAGTGTGCACTTCTGACTATAGGCACCTGGACTCAGATAGATTTTGAACCGTGTGCCCTGGATTATGAGGGACTGGCTGTCGGTTAGGGAAATTATTGTTGGACAATTTCATGTTTTTTACAGGAGTGTTGTACAGACTCATACATGTCACCCATGTGTATAAGAACATATAGACAGACTTAGTGATGATAACACCCTTCCTTAATGTTCTCTTCAGGTCCAGAAACTGAATTGATTTTTGGTTACTGAAAGCAATATATTTCTTACAGTCTCTCTGTGTAACGGCAGCTGTCCATAATATTCATCTGTGACAGAAGAAAGGATATTCAGTTTTATTTATGATTCAGACACGAATCCGGATGTCTGTAAAGCCAGTTGACCCAACCAAAAATCTATTTTTGAAATAAGTCATTTAAATTGGTAAAGAAAGATGATAGTGTAGTGAGACCATATGGTCTGGGACAACCATATTAAATGTTAGGCTCTGTTATAGAATTCCTGTGGTATCGTAGGCAAGTCAGCTAATCATTCAGTGCCTTTTTTACTCCTTTGTATAATAAACATGCTAAATCTTTGCCTAATACTTCCTTTTTTCTTATCTTGTCACCACATAGTAGGACCATTTTACAAGGACAATTTGCACAGCATTAGTATATTCAAATCACAAACATATGCTAAAGCTTCTGGGATTTGGATTCATATAAATAAGTAACACTTTTATTGTTTTTATTTTAACCTTAATCTAGATTTAGCAAGGGCCTCAGGAGAGAATACAGCCATTAAATGAACAAACTAAGTTGTTATACAATCTATTTAAAGTTCATTTTAGATTAATATACACTAGGCTTTAAATAATTCCAACATTCAGAGGAACATTCAAAAAACTGTGATGTCTTTTTGCTCCTGAAGGGAAAATAGTCAAGTTCTAACCTTCTAAGGAGGTACATGGAGTACATGTTCTCTGCTCTATTAATTCTGACTACATACATGGATGCTGTTGGGTATTCTTTCTCAAAAAAAGGAGATTTCAATTTCTACAGGCAGATAGAAAATGTTGTTTATGACGTCTGAAGCTTTGAATTGCCAGGCATTACACAGCATACGTTTCCATCTCACTCCAGTACCGCATCGTTTGTCACCCCACTGAAACTAGTCCTGGGGAGGTGGTTTGTCTCAGCTGGTATTATAGAGGAGGACATGCTGGATGGAGGGGATGGTTTTCAGTGTGGAAACATCTGGAGAAGAAACAAGGTAGAAACCAGAGATGCATAAATGTGTAAAGTGTGTGTATTATATAGGTAATATGTGCATTTTGAAAGTGGCACGTTGCCCACGATCCTGCAGACATTTTCACAAGCCTTAAGCAGCTCCACAGTTTTCAGCTCCCTTTTCCTTTTCCCAGCTGGTCGTCTCTATTCTTCCCTACTTCCTACTGCTCTGCTCAGTCAGATCCTATAGCAGAGATTTTTTTTTTTTTCTTACAGGAGAAGGTGGCACTATCGTTGTGTCTGTTGTTGTAGTAAACCTGCCACTCTCTGGGTCAGACGAGCTCTTGGTGTGTTGTGCTGAAAGCAGTGGAGGAGCTGCGCGAGACTTTCCAGCCTGGGGAAATCCTGGAGATGCACATCCATGCAGAGAGAGCTTCTGGGATTTCTTTAGTAGGATGGAAGGACAGGCAGAGCAGATACTGAATTCTCAGCCTCAGTAAAGGGTTACTCAGTAAATACCCTTTATTAGGCCAGAAAAGTTTTCATCTTTGTAGAAGTGCTTATTTTGTCTGGACTATTGGTGTGTTAACACGGAAAAATCAGCAAATTCCATCCATTCCTATAAGCTTTGACTCACTCCGCTGTGTGACCTTAACCTTTCTTCTTGCAGATAATAAAGGAAGACCTTTCCATTCTACACAGTAGCACAAGTATATATTTTAGGCAACATACTGTTTCTTTTCCTTTCCTCCTGCAGCTATTTCATAAAAGACAAAATGCCTTCACAGTATGCCACGGGGAGGTATATTTCCTTCCTAGATGCAGTTTTGACATGGATGATCTGAGCAGTTAATGCCCTGTTTTGTATAGTAATGGGAGAGCTGGTTGTAACAAATGATCAATTCCAAGAACTGAACCATTGCTTCCACTCGCAAATTATCAATAAAAGGCCTGCGTTTTAATGATTTGTTAATTATCCCAAAATAATTAACTGGAGTAGAGACTGTAAATTAGCCACAGCGGCATCCCTGAGAAGGTGTCGATGCAGATGGCTTGGAGTTTTGCAAGCAGCGAAAGGGGAGTGCGAGCACCTGCAGGACCTTCGTGTAAACAGCCCCAGCAGTGTCATGCTGCAGCCGCAGCTCGGTCTGCACACAGCTGCCAGGAACCAGCCCCTGGAAAAACACCAGAGGCGAGAGAGGCTTAAACCCCGCTCCGTGCCAGGCAGCAGGGTGGCCTCGCCATGCAGCCGGGGGCTGAGAACGCGCGCTCTCCCAAAAGAAGGTATTTCAGAGGAGAGAGCGCAGGAGAGCATCCCTGCCCTCTTGGCACTTGCACAGTGCCTCAGCCCAGCTCACTTTGGCATGCCTTATTTGGACCTTTTTACACCTGAATTTGTTGCTGTGCTCCAGTGCATGAGCGAATGGCTGCAACAGCAAGTCACAGCTCATAGCATTCCCATGGGAAGAGAAAGGTGTGGATTTGTGCTCTCTTGTACAAAGAACCAGGCTTTCCCAGGGAAGTTCATGGGCTACCTCCTTCTGTCTTTAACAGAAGCAGCAGGTATTGTTGTGTTTACAGTAAACCCAAAGTGATCATATGTTTTAGGTTCATTTTGAAAGTGCAATGGTCAAGACTTTCTTCTGCCTGGGTTTTAGTCAAGGATAGCAACTAAATAAAAGAGTCTAGGGACAGGGTCTTCTTACCTCCCTGAATGGAAGTGTCACCTGTGTAAGATGTCACTTCATTAAAAACCTTTATGTGCACAACTTTCCACCAGACTGGTGGTTTCAGCACCTAGCTTTCTTCTTTCAATCGGGCTGTTGCTTACTGACCAACACCTTCGAGGTTGGTGATAGCTCTTGGGCTTGAAGGCCTCCGAGAGCTGTATCTTGGTGATTCCTATCACCTTCTGGGCTGCATCTAGGCTGGCTGCCAGCATTGTGTCGTGTGGCCTTGTGGCAGCTACATGCCCTCAGCACAGATGCTCAGCAGCAGCGGGGACGTTGAGTGTTGTGTAGCGGAGGTGAGACTTTGGAGCAGGATCGTTCCTGTCAGACAAGTCTATGACACATTTGCTGAAGTTCACTCCAGGCATCTCTTCAGCATTTCCCTGGGCTTTAAAGGTTATAAGGTTACTCCCATGGCCAAGATCACACTGCTGGTACCATGTCTCAACTGCAGAGCGCTGTGCACTCCTGCAGATAAATACCTGACTCCTCTAGCCAGGTAGGTTATCCTTCCATGTCTAATCTGTCACGAAAGATTTGTGTTTGAAAGTAAAAACAACTTTTTCTTTTTTTTTTATTACTGTAAATCTGTCAAAGGGAGGCAGCTGAAGCAAAGCTCTGAGCCCTGAGGGATAAGAAGGAAAGAAAAAATGTTGTTTTGGTGGAAAACTCAGCTAAATTGTTTAAATTAGGATTTACTGATGCTATGGGAGCTGGTGGTGCAAACTGAACATCTAACTGCTTGAAACAGGAGCCTGGGAAAAGTTGGAGAGGTTGTGCAAAAGGGATTATAACAGCGCTCCCTCCTTTGCTGTGCTCTCTAACCTAGTCAGATTTTCCTCATTAAAATACCATGAAACAATGTGAGGAAACAGTCCATTTACTATTGAACCTTATGACCTGGAGTCTGAAGATACTCTGCCTTAAACAGGTGTGAGCAGCACCTTCATCCTGATAAACATGGGTAAATTATATGCAAGAAGGAAGTCGGGGCTCAAGCCTTGGGTCATGCTGTTTAGTGCTGTCACTGCGGTGCTTAGGCGACTTCATAGCTGCAAAACCCCGGGTGCACTGGGGCACCCAGGGCGGCTGTGGCTGGCATAGCTTGCTTTGCTGTGGAGAAGCAGCAGCCCCTTGTGCGATCTGCCCCCGTGACCAGGTCACACTGAGCTGGACTGAGTGCTGCTTAAAAGATCATGAGCTGGATGTTTCCAGAAACTGCAGCCAAGCCCCAGGCTCTGAGGACAAGGGGGGGCCTCCAAGCCCTGCCTGTGCTGCCCGGGGGAGATGCATGGGGTAGCCTTTGGGGGCTCCTTCTCCTGCCTGTGGGCAGCTGGACACAGCAACTGCTACTGTTGCCACTGCCGGGAGCAGCAAATGGAAGTATGGGAGCGCTCGCCACCGTCATGGGGGCATGTCCTCGAAAAAGGGAGGCCTGAGATCAGGCCCCCTCACGTGCTCCCTCCTTGAAGGGTGGAGAGAGAGTTAATTCCATTCCCTGAGCAATTTCTTTCCCATAGCAGATGTTACATCAATTCAGGACCTTTACTCATGTTGAAAGCAGCTTTAGTTTACAAGCAGGTGCTTGGAAGACAGTGGAACAATTTGTGAAGAAGAACATGAAAATCTGACCAAATTGGTCAAGACTGAGGTACAAAATGGTGCTGCCCTTCATTGTCTTTCGTTTCTGAGCAAAGACTAATGTCCTGATCTATAAGGGCACCTGGCTGCACCACTTGCTGCTGAAGTTAAATTCAGAGCTGAGAGTGAGGCATTTGGTTCCCCCGGATAACGAGCTAGAGGCTCCAAAAAGGGCTTCAATATAGACAGCACCCTAGCTGGAAACGCAAGAAGTGTGGATGTATAATCATTGTGTGTGAAATGGCAATATTGATTATATAGCCGGGGTGTGAGGGAGCACACAGGCAAGGTGACCAAACAAGTGCATACGTGCCTGGCTGTTTATGGTAATTGAAGTCTGAAGGGCAAAGTGCACGCTAGATGCAATTTGTCACATTGATCTCAAATCTATTACATAAAAAAAAAAAAAGTACATATTGCAAAAAACAGTCCCTCAGGTCCATGCAACTCTGGCTGATATTGGGAGATCTGCACATGTCCCTCAAGTGAAGGTGACCACCTTTGAAGTGCCACCCTGTGAATGCCAGCCAGGTTAGCTTATGAAATGTACAGTTACTCAAGCCCACCAAATGAATTTGCTGTAATTGCTCAAATGCAATAAACAACATTGTATGAACAGAGCACAAGGCATCATGCATTTCACTAATGACAGTCTCACATTTCTTTGAAGATATTACGACTAGAGGAGCATAGTGTTATATTACCTTGCGTTATGAAATGGCTTAGATTTCAATTTCTCCTCCATTGGTTATGATATCAAATCTTATATGGGGCCTTTTTCTCCTATAAATACACCCTATCCTGCATGGTACATCCAAGGCACACATTTCATTTTTATTAGCCGGGCAGTGTGAGTCATGCTATTAATCGGTATCAGTAGCAACACATCACCAGACTGTCCTCTGCTGCACAGCCTATATTTAGAAAGGGAATGAGACTGCTGCTGGGGTGTATAATGATGCAGCTATTTATAGATCTCCATTATACCTAGAGAGCACTGTCCTGCCATCTGAGCTCTCAGCGACCAGGCTGACAGAAGCCTGATTACAGATTCAGCATTCTCCTCTGCCTTTCCCCCCAGAGGCATTTGCAGGTTTTTTTTTTACCTGCCATTATTTCTGTTTATTCCGTCTGTACCATAAGTACATTGGAAATTCTACGCGTTCTGACAAAAAAAAAAAAAAAAAGCCCACTTTAGAATCTGTTATTACTCATGGAAAGGTAAAATAGACAGTCACAGCGCCAGCAAAATAACTGCAGTTTCATTTACGTTCTTTTTTTGCTTGTATGAATTTTGTCAGGAATAGCTTCCTTAAAAATACCCCCCTGCTTCTTGCAGCACTGTTGCTGCAATTCTGTGGTTTGTCTGCTTCTTTGTTCAACTTATTTGTTGGTGGCTGCAGTCAGAAAAGTCGTGTAAGAGGAGGACTTATTACAGGGCACGAGCAAACATGAGGAAGAGGGGAGGAAAGCATTTGTAGGGAAAGCAGAAATGTGACTTCTGCTGCACATAGCAGGTCTCACAGCAACTGAGGTTTAGATCCCACGTGTTAGACAGTTCAGCTGCAGTGCATTTTCAGGCATGCTGTTGCAAAGCAGATGTTAACAGTTTAAGGCAAGCGAATGATTTCCCCATTTGCACACTCAAGGCATTTCAGACCCTAAGTGGCCATGTGTAAATTGGCTGGAACTGTAAATCTGCTGTTGAAGATGCAAATAGTCTGTATTCCTGGCCAGGGCTCCAGAGCCCAAATCATCCCAAAAAGAAGGTTGGTCTCAGGTGGAAGTGTTGGACAATGTAATTAGCTCACGCTCAAGCACAGCATAATCCCATAGCAGTGTGTTTGATCTGGAAGTGCGTATGGCTTTCCCGACCACACAAAACCACATGGAGTGCCTGACAGACCAGAGGGCTGTGGTGCCATTCAGAGGACCTCGACAGGCTGGAGAGGCGGGCGGAGGGGACCTCATGAAGTCCAACAACGTGAAGGGCTCAGTCCTGCCACTGGAAAGGAACAACTGCAGGCTCCGGCACAGGCTGGAGGGTGACCTGCTGGAGAAGTGACTTTGCCAACAGATCAAGGGCATGAGCCTTCCGCTCTACCCAGCATTGCTGCTGTAGTTGACCCTGCTTTGAGCAGGGGGTTGGACTGGTCAGTCTCCAGAGATGCCTTCCCATCTCCACTGTTCTGTGATTCAGTAAAGATGAAATTCTTCAGCTGAAGAATTGCTACCTAATAGCAGGATTGTGTTAGCACACTGCCTAGTGCCAGTGCTCATGTTATGCAAGAGAGATGCCTAGCTCCTCTGTGTATCGCATAGGAGGAGTTAAGTGTGAAAGAAAGAATCCACAGAAGTCGAAGTGCCAAGAGAAGAGTTATTAAAGGAAGTCCATACTGAACAGGGATGGTAATGGCTTTTAAATGTTCTCTCTTTGTGCTTTTTGGTTGCTAGCAAATATGTAACTCAAAGAGGATGCAAGACAAGATCTAGAGTTGGGCAAGATTTCTTTCAAAAAAGCAAGCAGGTGCTTGTCCTGCTGTGTAATAGCTCAGCTCTCCATCAGGCTCTTTCCTGTGCTCTGAGGGATTTGAAACCTTCTCACTGACAAGTCAGGATACAGAGTGGGAGAAGGTGGTGCCCTGTAGTGGTGGTTGCAGCCCCACTGCACTGAAATACTCTGCAGAGACCAACGTCAAATTACCATAGTGACTATATTTGGGGATTCCCAACACCTGTGCTGTGTCTGGTCATTGTCTAGAATGAGGACAATAGTTCCATCTTATATGATCAAGTGCTATTTAAGGTGCTTAAAATATTAACCATCATACATCAGTTGCTTCATTACAATTATAAGCAGCTTGTTTCTGCAAATTGCAATAGCTAATGACACAAAAATAATGAAATGGCACATATTTCGTTCCTGGCCAGAGTTACATTTCTCTCAAGCCCCTGGATTCATTAAATCTCCCCCTCCCTTTTGCTTGTACATGCAGTGCATACTTAAGTATCGCAAGAGAATAACAATATAAAGAGCAGCACCATCAATCTGATGGCCATTAAAATACGGTCACTGACCAAATCCCTTAATACACTGAGTTACTGCAGTTGGCTTTAGAACACACTTTGGAGAGGATTAACTGCAAAGCATGTGTTAAACCAAGGGCATATCTCTCATTCTCAGCTGCCACAAATGGGATGTAAGTTTTGCATGCAGAAGGAAAGAGAAGGTTTTTGACAGCTAGCGATGCTTATCTTTCCTTACCACAGGGAAGGCTGGACAAGATGCTGCCTGCTGCCTTTCTGGGCTGACATTATCTGCACATCAGAGAAGCTGCTGAATGTCAGTCCATGATAACGAAGGAGCACTTGCTTCCATATGCAGAGGAGCTCCCCAGCACGCAGCAGACACCAGATAACGGGGCAGGCGGAGGCAGGGTAGGACACACACGTTCAGAATGCACAGTCCTTCCAGCTTAGTTTGACGACTGTTTATTAAAACACGCAATAAAATCATGAATGCCTATGCTAGTTAGAAATCATTATCCATCACATTTTATTAATCCATTGATATTTAACCTACTGTGAGCATCTTGTTAATATATGAATTTAGATTTACTGTGGCAGTTATTGAACAGTAATAAAATATTTTTTCTCCCCCAGCAAGGCCAGATCCAGATGCTGCGGAAGGCAGGAGCAGCTGCTGACATTTAACAGCTTTTTAATGTCCTGGAAGCAATTCAGTAGACCTGTCCAGGCTGGACGTGGCACAGGATTGTGTCCCTGCAGAGGAGGTGGGTGCTATTTCTGTGAGCACTGGATGAAGCTGTAAAACATATCCTTGTGGCCTGAAATGATCTGCCGTTTGAGGAAAGATTTTTCTCCGCAGCCTATAGAGAGGTTTTCGGAATATAATAATTCAAATATTGGAATGTGCCTGTAGCATCCAGTATTTAGGCTTGACATTAATCTATAGACCCTGCCTGCATGCTGTGCTGTACGCACAACAGTGGCTGTTGTGTCTTTATGTGGAACACAGCGTTGCTGATATTTCTTGGTGGGGTAATCCCAAACAGCTGCCTGGGTCTCCACACCGTGTAAATGACATTTTTCCCTGAGATCCCCCACCTCAAAGAAGCACCTGAAACACACAGCAGAGTATTGCTGAGACATCACCAGCCAGGCCTGGGGGATCAAATACAGAAGGTGCACAGGTATGCATGTGCATGTTTAGACATATAGGAAACTGCGCCCTCCCACCCGTTTTTGCTCCCTGGTCAGTACCAAACAGCTGATCTCAGTTTTAATTGGGATGAAGGGATAAAAAAAAATTAGGAGAGGGATAAATAATGGCACACGTAAGGTATGGTGGAAGAACTCATCACATGTTCTCCCATCATTGTCAGATATATTCTCCGTGAAATGTCTAAAAATGATTCCTCAAATTTATAAACAATTGTTTTGTTTAATAGACATACAGTTAGTAAAATAGCGATTGATCATTCTTGCTTAGGTATTGGCAGGAGCTTGGCGAGTTGGGAATAGCCGTTATGAAATGCTTGAGATCAGGCTACTCTAAAATATAGAAATAAGTCATCCAGTTTCTAACCAGTTTTAGTATGAACTCTCTCCCTGCCCCTGCCTCCCAACTGGTGGGCTATTGTATTTCAGAATCCCACTGTACATAAAATATGTTTATTACCTAGGGGAAAATGAAACTGCCCTTCAGGAGATTTATTGCTTTTCAAAGCAAATTGGTTTCACTATATTTGGAAGCCCATATGTGCAGCCCTTAGACTGAGAAGAGTTACCCAAAACTCATAAAATATAGCACAGTAAATGTTCACGAGTTCAAAAGAGGGAACTATTTGGTTAAACGGTGGGATACATAACATAACTGTAGAAATTTGTTTTCTTTCTCTTTTTCTTCCTTTTTTTTTGTCTGTCTTTGCTCATTGCTATGCAAAGCTAGTGTTATCTAATGCTAGAAACATTATTTTTTCTGGCTTTATCCCTTCTAAGGTAGCTACAAAATTGATACAATGCAAATTAAGTATTTTCGAGGCTTCTTTCAGCTTTTCAGTTATCTGGCTTTAAACACTCTTTTTTATACTGGAGAACTGCCTCAGAAGTAGCACGTGCTTTTCAGGCCCTCAATCTGTGACATTCCTTGGGCTCCGTCACAGGGGAGAGGGGGAAGTCCCTCACGGAGGGAGACTGCCAGGGAGATGTTCCCTGGCACTACTGATGGCACTACCATCCCATTTCCCAGCACTGTGGCTGTGTGGGTGCCCGTGCTTTATCTCTTAGGCATTAGGAGACCGATTTACAACAGCAGTTTGAGGGGTGCCCGAGAACCATGCCCAGACTGTGATGTGCTGTGCCTGGGGACATGGACACCCTCCTTCTCTCAGATGCAAAGGGAGGCCAAGAGCCTTGGTTTTGGCAGCTGGGGAAAGGAAGCAGTGTGGTTTCCTGAGGGGTATTTCTTGGAGACAAAACCTTTGCAAGGCAGGGCAGGGGTGCTCCTTCGCAGAGACAGGCAACTAGTTTTTGGGCAACACCACAGAGTGATGAGGCAATATCCTGTCTTTGGCTCAGTTTATTTTTCTCTGTACATGCTTCATAGAGAGAAAAGTCTTCTGGTTCTTTTGTACTCTTCTCCTTGACTGACAAAGGGAGAGAGAGCTCCGTCCTCCCCATGATTTTGGGATAGTATCTAACTGATACGGCCCCGTCCAGAGCACTGGAGAGAATTCAGC
Organism: Eudromia elegans; assembly: GCA_003342815.1. NCBI lineage: Eukaryota > Metazoa > Chordata > Aves > Tinamiformes > Tinamidae > Eudromia > Eudromia elegans. The sequence continues at coordinate 1,481,932 of PTEX01000129.1, read as the reverse complement.
AGCTCTCACCCTGCCCTTGCTTGTCCCTGTCTCTCTGAATTATTGACTCGGTGCTTCTCCCTTGCAGTCGTAACAGATCTTTCTCACCAGCAACCAATGACTGCATTTGCTCATCTTTGCTTTCTCCTCTTAGCTGGAGCAGGGTAGGGAGGGATACCCCAGGCTGGTGAGCTGACGGCTCCGAGGGAGCGATCGGAAGAGAAGAGCTGAACAAGCCATGGGACCAGTAATATTTTCTCCTTGTAAGCCTGCAGTAGGCAGAGTAAATAAGAGTATATGGAGTTAAACCTGGGGTAGCTGGAGAGGTGTCACTGTGACAACTGTCTGTCTTGTCTCTCCCCTGGAAGCCGCCTCCCCAGCATGGGAACTGTTGAATGATTCACAAACCACCTCATTTTCCAGCTTGGCATTTTCACAGGAATTAAAATTAATGTGAGCTGGCTTTGATACATTAAGCTATAAGTACAGCATTGCAGGGACAGCTATACAGCCTGGTGAGGGTGTTTCTGATAGAGCCAGCCTCTGAACAGCAACGCCTGCAGGAACTGTGAGATGGGTCCTGGGAAGGAGAAACCCTTCAACCTTTGCAGCATCACCCATGCCAAATATACACCAATACCTTTGCTATCCACAAACTGATATTTTCTGTGCCAAAAATGTGAAAGGAGCCATTTCGTGACCACTTCCCAAGGCAATGACTGTAACCTATTTAAAGAGCTGCATTTACAAGCTTAGTATCCCCGGGGGACCTTTCTTTAACATTCAGTACACTCATATTAAACCCTGTATTTGAGCCAAAAGCGGAAATGGAATAAAAACATATGTTTGTATCCATTAGTTGCCCTTGTTCACTTCTCAAGAATATTCTTCCACCCCTCCAAATATCATTTTTCTCAAAAAAATGTAATTGTGGGAAATATTTTTAGATTATTTGATTCAAGACTTGTTCCCTTACTAAGACTATTTCCATTTCTTTCTGGAAAGTTTCAAGAACCTAGAGCACAGATATATCTATTTTAAACATAATACCCTCAATAGGCAGTTTTAACTCACCCAGCATACTTTTCTTCTCTATCTGGTTTCATGCAAACTGGCGTCATAGTTTCTAATCATTCTCACCAACAGGCAGGGATATTTATTCTTATCACTTCTCTTGAAATCATCTTCAGAAAATTTAGACTTTTCCTAGCGTAAAGCTGCCTATGCAGGAACTAGGGACAGTGTGCCTGACCTGATGTAGGTGCATCTCTTCGAAAAACAGACTGAGTTTGATCTGCCCTGTATGCCTTGGGCAGTTATTGCTATTTGGATTTGGTTTGTTCCATTCTAGTGGATATTACAAGTGACCTCAAAACTTTAAAAGGCATTGGGAGGAGCTCCTGAGGTAGGGAAATTACCTACGCAGTCTCAAAGTATGCAAAACCAAAGAGAAAAGACAGGAAATGCCTTAAGAACTCCAAACACAATAAACGGAATAAAAGATCCAATCTTTCCATGATAAATTACAAAGATTTTAAAAAAATGTAAAAAAAGGGGGGAAAATAGAAGAATTCTCTTCAGTGAATTGTGTTTAGATGCAGTCATCCTGCAGACTGGGTGAGCTAAAGGGCTGTAAATGATTCAAGGACAGATTCACATCCCATTTCCCTTTCTTTCCTCCCTTCTCCTTCCCGTGTTGCCTCGCTTGCCCTCCTCCCCCTCTCCAGGCACGCACACCGTGCCCTCTGCAAGCCGAGTGTGAAATAGCTGCCTTCATTCATGTGTGACCTGCGCCAGCCCTCCAGGAGCCTGGAGCGAAGGGAGTTTTTCCTCCTGATTACTGAATGCACAGGGTCATAGGCAAGACCCATAAAGATTGCTAGACAACCAGGTAAATCTTATATTCTGGCGGCATGAGGCTCTCACACCCCTTCATGCTGGTATTCAGAAGTGCACTGTGATTTCCTCTGGGTTGCTTGCACCCATCCTGCTCCTGAGCCGGTTGGATAAATGCGCAGGGATGGTGAATACCTGTTTCAGGAATACCACACTGCTGGACTGGGGTAGCAGATTAGGAAGTCCCCTGATGGGACTGGCTCATGGCCAGCACATTGCCCTGTGCAACTGATGTTCTCCCACAGCCTGTTCTGGAGGAAGCAGAAAGGAAGGGAATCCCCATCTTCCTACTATAAAATATATACCTCGGTTTAGTGCCATGCCTGGATCTGACCTCACCTAAGCTTATTTTCTTTTGCATTTCTGGCATACAATTGATGTGATTCGGGGTTATTTCATGTTCAGACATGACCCAGCAAGTGGCTGTAGCTCTCCTGTTGCCTGCTGTTGCTTTCCCCCAAAGTGAGCTTTGCTAGTATAAGCAAAATCTCCCTGTGACAGAGCGCTGCAGCAACCCAAAACAATATACATGGAGTTGAAAAAATAAACAGAAATCAGTTTTGCTTTTATCAGCCTGCAACCAGCTGCATCTTTTTTGTCTCAGCTAACAGAAGATCCCCACCTCTCTTCCCTTGCAACAGATCTGGAGGCTAAGAATAGACATGGCAAGTTCCCGTGACAGGTTTTAGTGCTGCCTCCTGGGAAAAGGCGGCAGTCAGCAGTCCATCAAGGAGAGACACTAAGGAGAGAAAGACAGCCCAGGAAACATAGGACCAGAGTATTGACTAGCTGCCTCATTCACCCTTTGTGCAGGTGCTGTCTCTTGCTGCAGGGGCTCTGTTTTTCTCGCCCATGCTTGATCTCATCACTGTTCAGTGTTTCCTTAGCTACTCCACTCACCCCCCCCAAAAGAAAATAAAAATTAAGTTTAAAGCTGTGCTTATCAGGGAGGCAAGATTTAATTAGCCCACAAAAATACAAATTTCACAGTGCCCTAGGGATGGACATGGTGAAATAGGGAGCATTTTAACAACAGTTTTCAGCACTTGTGCAGCACCCCGTGTTTTCAGAATGTGCTGCTTTTAACTCAGAGATCTGCACGAGTTTTCCAATGGCAGAGTCTGGAAAAAATCACCACCTCCATCTGCTGCCATGGACTGATCTATCAGTTTAAGCCATATCTAGTAAGAAAGCTAGTTATGGCTTACTTAATTTCAGAGTATCTAGATCTAACAGTGAATGCAGTTTTCATCAGAACACTTATGAGCCTATGGAGTATGTCACAAACGGTCCTGGTTGAGGAGTGGTGTGTGAAAATCAGCTTGCAGCTGCTTCTGAGAGCCCAATGGCTCCTTGACTTTCTCATCTGCCTCAGAATAACAGTAATACTTCCGAGGAATAGTAAATAAAATAAATACCCAACTGGACAAGAGCAAGGTGAGAATGGACACTGTGGTCCAGACACCACTGGCTGTGGTGGCCCTAGTTGTTGAAAGACCTGACATCCCATCTTCCAATTACTCCCAATGTGTTCTGGATGGAAGAGCTCCTGCTGCCACATGGTGCTTTAGGTGAGCACAGATCCATGGAGCTGAGTCTGCTCTTAAATATTGCATAGATTTATATCTAATCCTTGAAAGGTTGTGCTAAAACAGAGAGACAGCATCATAAAAGAATGAGAGGTGACAGGATAAGATGGCAACAAGAGTCCCCTACGCACTGAGATTGAAATGGGAGAAGAAAAGAGACTCAGAGCTTCAGAGGAATCTGAACAGCCACCCAGGAGGAGAGGGAAGCAAAAGCCACTCTTAGAAAGGAACAAGAGCTGTAATTAAAGGCATACAGAAAACAAATCACAGCAGTTTGGGAACATGCTGAGGTCAAGGTCCTTACTGTCAATAAGGAGGAGATAAGCCACCCTTTGTTCTTAACAAGAGCTGTCATAAAGCTACATAGTGAGCCAGAAAGCCATTTCCTTATAAATAAATTAGAAAAAAGAAAAAAAAAAAAGGTTTTCTACAAACATAGGGAAAACGGGAAATAGTGAATGCAGGACTTCAGAATGAGCTGAAAATGGCTAGATGTCAAAGCTAGCAGAAAATCTAGTGGTATGTGTAATGCCAGCTACTGTGTTGATCTGGGAACAGATCAAGGTTAGGTGACTCAATTTCAAAAAAAAACAAAAAAAACCCACCCTTTTCTATCCACAGGCTCTATAGCATCCGTGCATTTCCCATGCGTGTAAGAAAAATAATGCTATAAAGTGCTTTTCTCTTTGCTGCGCTTTTTGCTTGCTTGTTTATATTTTAGGTGCAGTAGTTCTACAGAGCTTTCATGGAAAATAAAAGACTGAAGTACTAATTTAGAAAAATTAAGGCTCATAAATTATTTATTTTTAATCAAGGTATGAGCTTTTTTTTCCTATTGCCTTACTCTGAAGTTCCAAAGATGTAGGTATCTTCTAGCATTATGTCTGTCTTCTGATTTACTGAAGTGTTCTGAATACCAGTCACACTAACCAAGATCTTACCATTGCTGAATAAAATAGGGAGGTTAATCCACATGCTTTATTCATTCAGCTGCGGAGGCTTACTTATCTATAGTCCCCTTATTCTGATGTCTCCTTTTCCCTGCAGGAGGGCAAAGCTGTTTGACTGCAATGGATAATCACGGGAAATGTGCTAGTTTGAGGTACACTGTAACGGGATTATGCTCTTTGGGGTTTGTGTGCTGCTATCACAGTCAAACCCGGATAGAGCTTCTCAACCCTAGTCCTGGAATCTTTTCCAAATCCTGAGATTGCTTCTTTCAAACTTTATCATCCATCTTGAATACAAATGCAAGTGACAGTACAATGTTATGAACTTGTCCTGTAATTACCTGTCCTATAGCGTCCAAGAGTCCCAACCTTCTGGCCTTAGAAGGATGCTTGTATTTTTTACATTTTTTTTTAATCATCATATTTTTCCATTGTGGTCCTAGGTGTGCCAGGGAGTCAGAAATGATCTTCGTGCCACAGAGTCGTTTAGCAATGCTTGGTACAGCTGCTTTGAGGAGGACAGGTCCCTAGAGGAGATTTCTTCAAGTGATTCTACCTTTCCACCTGTACAACTCACATTTAAACTCCCTGTGGGAAACAGGGATCCACCAGGCCTCTATTAGGGCTAAAGTAAGCAGGTAAACTGTAATGTGAATAGACTCTGTAATCCATTTTGACAGAAGTGCCTCCCTTCAGAGAACTGCCTGCAAACTCTCTGCAATGAGAGCATCAGCATGAAGCCAGTTTGGATATACACATTTCTGGAAGATCCTGAACACATCAGAGAAACAAACGGACTCTGTACAGCCACTGAGTTGAGACTGTAAGCTTCACCAGCATTAACAGAGAGTCCTTGGTGCTTGTGAAAGTCATTTACTTTTACTAGTTACAACTCAAATGCAGTGACACTGAGAATCCCCTTTCTAGAAAGCAGAGCCCTCAAAAAGCACCTTGGAGAGACTCTGCTAGTATAAACTTGCACAAAGCCACTCAAGTCACTGTGTTATTTAGTGGTAATGAGACCTCTCTTTTTTCATTTTGTAACTGGACAAGGTGTCACCCCACAGCTGAACAGTCCAGGAGTGATGCTTGCCAGAAAAAGGCAGGAAATTTGATTGCTTATAAGCATTTATCAGGTCATCTCTCCTTTCCTGCAATATCCCTGATAGCCTAAGGCTGTTTGTGGCCTTTTCCCATGCTCTCTTTGGAAGGATGTTTGTCACCTGGCTCTCCCACTGGCGAGTTTGTTCTGTTATTCAATGTCTCGCCCTGCACCTCCTGTTTTTTATTGTCAGGTTTACCAGAATACCCGGTTTACTTTGCCCTTGCTGTCCAAGTGCTGTTGCTGTAATTACTCCATTTGACCTCTTTCCACTTGAAACAAATCATTCAAAAAGTCAGTCGTCTATACCATTTCCCAACATGTGCAGAACATCCTGGAGATCAGCTGCTATACTTTTTCCTGACCTTGACTTGCCATTTTAGCCCAAGGACATCACACATAGACACATGTCTGATACCTCCTCTAGGCAGGGAACAAGGAACTTTTCCCTTGCTGCAGGCCACACAGACCTACAGGTTAACACCTATTTCAGGGATGCGAGAACAGGCGTGCTGAGTAAGACCAAAAGGCCATTTCTGCTCTTTCTGAATGCACCTAAGAAAAGGTTAGAAGAAATATTACATGATGATTGAACACAATGGTTTTATGGGTTTTTTTCAGCTTCTAGTAATACTTGGTTTAGGAAAAGTGGTAACAAATAGCAAATGAAGAGAAGACCGCAATAAGGCAAAAAGAAAGAAAAAAAAAGAAAAAAAAAAAAAGAAAAAAGGAAAAATGGAAGTAACATAGTGGAGTCCATTTGCAATTATGACATGGGCTGGATCTAGACCATGGTGGCTATTTCACTGTGAGTATGAATCTTTTGCACAGCTGTAGACAACAAAATTATTTGAATAAAATGACCTGCTAAAGAAATGTTAACAGATTAAAGGCAAAGCCCCTTGACTACTGCTGTCTCCTCTGGCTGGTTATTGCATCAACAGCATGGGCCATCAACAGCAGAGCTTCTTTAGGAGAAGTTGTAGGATTTGGGGCAGAGGAAGATATGTAGCAACCTGCACCCATTTCTGTTGCACAGTGTATGCACTTGTGAAGGAAAGGGGAAAGAAATGGTCCAAAGGCAAGTTTGGAGATTGGCATGAATTAGTGTAACTACTGGTTTTGACAGAGCTTTCATAGGGCTCTCTTGAGTTATTCCATCTCTGTCCCCAAGGCACGTGACCAACAGGTTTAGTCACTGAAACTATATAAAGATGTACAATAAGTTTCTGTGGATTATTGTGCAGACTGATAGTATTACAATAGAACTGCTATTTTCTGACTAAGAAGGAAATCCATACATCTGTCAGTTACTACAGGGCAATTACCATCAACTGTGTAGGAAGCCTGACCTTAGGATGCAGTGGGATGACAGTTTCAATGGGACTTTGCCAAGAGTATTAAATGGCAAACAAACAGAAGCAGTAATAAATTGAAGCTGGAGATTTTGCTGAGATTAGAGTGAAAGATCTGAGCTTTTCTGCAGCAGTGATTCTAACCGCGTGGCTTTCTTCTGCAGCCCCCGGGACTTTGTGACCTGGGGATACTGAGACGTAGAATGACTGAAGGTAATGGGGCAGGCCGTAATCTGAATCTTTCTGAACCTGAGGAAAAGCCTGATTTCAGGGTGAAATTTATTCTTTCATTCAGAGAAAGGTGTGTTGAAGTCTTTTATTTTTCTGCTCTTAGTAGATGAAGCTGCCACTTATGGATCAGATTCAAAAAAACAGGAAATAAAACACCAGCAACAACTACAGAAAAAGCCACCCTGTTACTCCTTCACAACACAACATAACTTCAGAAAACTCAGCCGTTTCTACATTGACAAGAACACATTGAAGAAATATTCTAAAACAAGACTTTTTGGATCATTTCCCAAAACACCAAACACAATTGTGAAGTTCTTTTTTCAACTTATTTTTAAATGAGGATATTAATACAGTAAAATATAGTAAAACATTTTAACTTTGTTCAATAGCACTATTTTTATGGAAAATTATTTAATTAGTGTATTTTCCATTTTCTGCTTTAATGGTGATAAATTACATTTCATTATGGCCAAAATTAACATCATCACAAAATTATGTTGAAAGAATCACTATTATAACTTTGAGCTAACTAACTGACAAACATGAAACATATCTCTGTCTGAGATAGTGGGTCACATCCTCAAAGAAAGTCACATGCATTGAATTAGAGGGAGGAAAATGCTAGCAGCTTTAATGTTCCCATATTCATTTTGACAGGAGCAAATAACTCATTTTTTATGGGAAAAAGCAGAATTTGGAGTAAATCTTTGTTTTTGAGTAATGGTAAATGAAAGGCTGATGTGATGATCATACTTGATAGTGTTTTGGAAAAATGATGATGCATCTGTCTAGTTGATGGATTTCTGCTCTAGCTATAGCTGGAAATATAGGGTCCTGGGAATAATATTACATTTTTTTTTCCAAAAAACTTTCCCAGTAAACAATTCTTCATTGTGAGAACTATATATCAAAATTAATTGTTAATGTTTGGGAGTACATGTGCATTTATATGTATGCATGAAAAAGAGCAATTTTGGACAACAAAAACGGGAAATTCCTAACAGACTATAAATCCCATACAGGATAAAATTAAATTCTAGGGCCTTTGCCTGCAAGATAAAAAAAGTACTTAGCAGACTGCCTTGAGAATATGCTGTAAGCTGGAGTTTGCTGATTTTTAGAGTAAGGAGCATGTATCTGGTGTAATCTTATGCGGCAGACCAAAAAGCCAATGTATGCAACCATTATCACAATCGCCTTAGGCTGTTCAGATTGATTTTAAATTCAGAATATTTTAAAGTGCACCTTAAGATTCCAAGATGCTGTGGGTTTTTGGTCCTCAGGATGCACAAGTACTCTGTATACAGGGGAACTAGTCATTTGGGAAGTTTCATACTTCTGGTAAAAATAATATGTGCAGAAGGATGAAGCAGCTGGAGATTGTCAGACACGCAAATGGCTGGATGTTTTGATGAAAACTCTTTGCACTGAAATCATTAACATTAGTAATTGGATTGTCACCTTTAGATTTCAGGATTAATAATCCATAGAAACAAATGGTAACATTCACATCTCGGGTCTTTTGTTCCAAACTTTTCAAGATTACTTCCAGCACCACAGTCAGTTAACCCCTGGTAGCATGAGCAGAAGCATTCATACAACCTAGATTCCTCAGCTTTGCACCTGCAGCCAAGTTCTCCAATATTCAAGAAGGTGTGAGGGTGACAGAGCCCTGGCACAGGCTGCCCAGAGAGGCTGTGGAGTCTCCTTCTCTGGAGATCTTCCAAACCCGCCTGGATGCCACCCTGTGCCACGTGCTCTAGGGCTCCCTGCTGGAGCAGGGGGGTTGGACTCCCTCTCCCTCTCTCCTCTCCTCCCCTCCTCAATGCCTGTGGAGCAAATCAGCTAATTGGGAGAGAATTGAGGACTGTGCTGATTCATACACCATCGATATCTTTGTTAACAAGGCTGCAGATTGCAGATGGAGAACCATTATTCCTGCTGAGGGTGCACAAGAAAAAAGCAAGGCTTCTGGATTCCCAGGTCTCTGGCTAAGCCAACAGAAATGGTAGTGGGGATGGAACAAGATGCTTCCCTGCTTTCCAAGTGATTCCATCTGATGCAGAGAACTTAGAAGAAAGACAGCATGGAAAATACCATTTTAAAAGTACATTTTAGACAATAGCAGAATTTTACACAAAATTTTTTACAAGTAATGTACAGTTCATGGTAGATCTTTTCATAGGCTGAGAGGACACATAGCCTGAGAGGTCAGCATAAAGCTGCATTTTTTAGACTTCTCCTATTCAGATATTGCTAAGAGGAGATGAAAATGCATATGCCTTGCCTCCTACATCACAGAAGTAAAAATTCATCACTTTTAGGTACGTAACTCAGAGCAGCAAAGCTTAATATTTAAGCCTGGTGGACTTCACAATTTCCACCTTAATGAGGAAGATGAGGTTAGGTACCTCATCTTCCTCTCAGAGGCCAACAGAGGGAGGTGCCAAACTGTGTTTATGACTGGCATACTGGTGGGAAATGGCCTTTCCTGCTTAGCAGAATCGACTGTGTGATAGAGTCTTGTGTGTTTTATCCCTCGGGCTAAGTCTAGAGTTACCTCAAGACAGGCAGAGAGTCCCTGCTATCAGCTGGGAGTCCAATTGTCCAAATCATCTTGCTTAAAATCTCATTTTTTAAGGATCGAGGTGTTGCCAGTCCTTTCCAGATATGGATGGAGGCCATCCAGACCACCAGACCAGAAGAGACTGGCAACACCTTGATTTCAGCAGCCTGGCACTTTCCTTTGTTGCTTATTACATTGACTGTGACCTCTCTCTTATGTGATGCCAATTCCTATGGAGTGACAGTAGGCTATAAGAGCTTCCTATTTATAAGTTTTCAGAAGGGTTTAGATGTATTGTGGATGGTTACATTAATCCTGTTAACTTGAAATAAGTAAAAAAAAAATAAATAGAAACATTTATCCTCCCACACAAAGGCTATTAATTAGGTCAGATACAATATATTGACTAATGAGATTCTTTGAATTTTGGACATGTCTTCTGTTTTATTCATAGCTTTAGCTACTCACTTCAGCCTATCAAGAATAGGTAATTATCATGATGATACAGACATAAGAGAGTTCTTAAAAAACAGTCAGTTCCAGCACGACACACTATTACTACTATTCCATAAAAATGGAGCACAGCTAATGTACAATGTCATGAAAAGACTTAGTTTTAATATTGGGAGATTTGATTAGATGTTACTTGGTTGCAATCTGACTTAAAATTATTTATGAAACTGGGAATTTTGTAACGGGAAATCAAGTGACAGAATTTTGCATTGTGCCTCCTCTTCTTGTTCTGTGTTTACCTACCATTTTTAGTCTTGTCTATAAAACACATTAAGCATTAATTCACTATAGACTTGATCCAAAGCTCATTTAAGAAGGCACTACCACATAATTCAGAGATTACCATTCACTGCAAGGGGCTTTGAGTAAGCCCCTATAGTTAAAAAGTCCTTTCTGTAAAATCTCATGCCATGCCCAGACTCCATAGGAGTTTTTTGACCAGCAAATTAATACTGAAAATCTTCTTTTATTTTCTTTGCTTTGATTAGGAGTATCAATTTCCTCATCTGCACTTAATTAGATGTGTTAGGAGAAGCAGCTGTTATCCCCAGCGATGACTCTAGGGTATAATAGGGTACAATAGGGTATAATATAACCACATCCAATGATCTGCCACATTTACTGAGCGGCAAAAGGAGTCAGGCCTCCCGTGCTCCTTCAGGCTGCATCTGGAAGGCTGGTACAGTTTTTTATATGTGTATGGGTATGGATGTATATACATACACACAAACACACATATACATTATATACAAACACACATAAACATATACAAAAATGTATACATGTCATCTTATGTATGTGTTTGTATGTGTATGTGTGTACATATATACATTTTGTTTCCATCCAATAAAGTACGTGATAGAGTGAGCACATCATGAGACAGAGGTCCTCCACAGGAATTTAGGACCCAAAAAGGAATATGAATTTGATCCATGTGTCTGACTTCATTGTGCATTCTGATTCTTCACATTAAGAGATAAATTTCCATAGACAAATTTACATTTCCTTATGATTTCTAGTGCTGCTTTCAAAACTTACTTGCTCTGAGCTGTGTACAGAGAATAGATGGCAAATGCACAGATCCAGTTGTGTGCCGTTTTTTACAAGTCATGCCAGAGTTTGTGGTGTCTGAATGAATTGTTAACACAGAGCTGTGTTGAAAACCTGCGCTCCCAAGTGGACTGCAGGTCCAAACGGAAATTACCTATTGAATCTGTGGGCCCTTTAAAAAGTCACGTTCTCCAAATGCATTCTTTCTGGCTTGCCATCAGTTTGAAAAGCATCAACCTAGCAGTTATAATCCATTAATCTTAAGGTCAAGAAAATTCCCAGTCCATCTTTTTTTTTTTTTTTCCCTCAGCATCCAACAGTTAATGAGTCTGTCTTGAAAATATCTATTTTTCATTTTGTAATTTATCTGTTATAATTTTTCAAATTCCCTAAATGAAATAGCACCAATTCTATAGTCCTAAAATAAAGACACTTGGGTCTAGATCAGCATATCATTTTCACACAGTCCTGCACAGACATTGGTGAGAGAACAACTGGCAATGGGGAGCAGAGCAGGGGGACTCTACCAGTCCAGAAGAACACCCATAAGATTTCTACTTCAGTGACACACAACAAGAAAGAGAATTCTCCCCCTGCAAAGAAAAATCTTCCACTTACCATCTCATATAGACCCATACAGACTAGTTTAACAGCAAATCATTTCTTTTACATCGCTGAAGAGAACAGTCAGTTTTCATTTACATTAGGACAAAATCAGATTTCAAATTATGTGGTGAAAATTCTTTTGTATGCACTATTTTTTTCAGACAAAGATTTGAGATCAGCTTAGCTTGCATGAAATGCAGCATGTTTGCTAAGAAAATAAAACAACTTAGCAAATCCTGCAGCCATTTAAATTACAGACCTAGATTCTGCTTTTTTTAATCTGTGAAAATAAGCTAATTGAATAAACTGTTTTTATTTCACAGAAAGCTTTAGAACTGAAATAAGTAAGAAGAATCAATTTATTTTTATTTGCTTTTTATTTTCCTTTTTTTCTAGGCAATATGAGTTTTAATGGCAAAAGGAACATGTTATTGTGAGAATGTGATCAGGAAGAATACTACCCCACGTACCTCAGCCCATTCCTCTGCAATTTTTAACTGAGGTAATAAGGAGATTTAAAATAATGGAGCAAAAGCAGAAGAGTAACAGAATAGCTGGCTAATTTTCACATAATCTGATTTTTAATTCCCTGCCAATTACTTTGTAAGCAAAAAGTTTAAATAACCATGTTAATTACATTGATTAGTGCTTGCTACAGTGTTTCCCATTAATGATCAGACCTGTTTTAGGCAGCTACTGCCACTGCTGCACAGAACAAGACATTGGTAGTTGGAGCTGCAGTTCTTTTAGTAGGACTTTATGGACTGCACAGCTCACAAAAGGTGTTTTATTCTTTTGAAATCCTAATTGTCAAAACGTTAAAATGGAATTCTTTGGCCTTTCTACCAATAATAAATCCATTCTACAGCAAAATATGAGTGTGCTACATCTGTATCCAAGGCCACTGCTTCAGCCAAGCTCTGAAAGGTGGGTTTGAACTTGAATCCTGCTCAATTTTAGGGTTATAGTTGCTTTCTGCTAGATCAGCTAGACTCTGCAAGAAATGCGGATTTGGATATTGAGCTTTCGGGCCAAGGAGCGTTCAGTCATTTGAAATGTATCATTATGAATCTAGGTAAAGGCATAGAAAGAGCTCGCTTGGTGACATAAAATTCCATCCTCTGAGGCTGTAGAGAGCAAAGATAAAACATTTCCATGTGGGGCACAGTAAAACAGATGGTGATGGTATTTCTTGAACTCAGCTGCCAAACACAACTGCATCCCATGGCACAATTTAGGCACTACAATGGGCTGATTTAAGAGGAATATATTTGAACCATGGTAGTATCTCCTGGACCAAATCTGAAGGCAATGAAGCAAGAAGTAGGATCCAAATTCAGGATCTGAAGCCATTCGAATAGCTGAATCAACCCCTGCATTGCATTTTCTTATTATAGTCCCTTTTGCACAAGTTATTCATTTATTTCAAGAGGAATTCAGGTGCCACCACAGAGCTGCGAGTGCCTGCTGTGTGAGGCACTGCTTCACTGCAGACACAGCCATGGTTTAAACAGTTTAAACCAACTGAAGTCTCCAGCAAATGAAGATTAAGAATATGTGTTGTAGGCCCCCAAAGAAGTCCCCTGCTGCTTTTCCCATCATATTGCATGTTAGTTATTGTTGAATAGCCTTTCCAAGGTTTCTACATCTGTGCTTCACTACCACCTCTACTGTATTTCCCCATCACGTGTTCATTGTGTTTGCATTTGTTTGGCAAGAGATCAAGCCCTTGGTCTGCATGCAGGATTATAAACTATTTCTTTCTTTGGACAGGAGAGCTCCAGAGAGATTATGAGTAGCACATAGCACCTTTAAAAGAGTACTGTGCTCAGAGAAAGAGTCCTAACTAAGCTAGCCTTTACTTAACACAAAATAACAAAATAAGAATACTGCTGCTACTGTATGATAAACATGCCCTGTCTTTTCAAAGTGCATTAATACCATAACAGGGATTTTTCCTTTCACAGTAGCAAACCTAATGGGATTTGTGAATGACCCTGTAGAGAAGAGCTTGCTACTTTCTTTGTGGCTATTATTAGTCTGTCCTGTAAAGCCCACATCACTCATTAAAACACCAGTGCAAGAAAACTACTGATTTCCAAGAAGAGATGAGCTGAGCTACACAGCAAGCTAAAAGGAACCAAGCCCAAGCTGGTGGATGAGAGTTCAGAGGGCAAATGCCATCCTCTGTGCAGCTGGGCATGTTATAGGTGACTATGCAGGAGATGAAGAAGGTGCCACTAAGGTACCCACTTGCCCATTTGCTCTGCACGCTCTTCTCAGATGTTACCTGGTTAGTTACTTGGTGCCAAAGACGTACCTTTCTACAATGTTCTTATTAATGTAGTCTTGCAGATTTTCAGAATCTTCTTCAACATGAAGTTTAATTAAAAAATATTGTTGCTTATTTCAGAACTTCAGGCGTAGTTTCACATATCACTCAGCACTGTAAATTTGACTGGAAACCTAACATTTGGGACTGATTCCTAATTGAGTGCTTAAAGAGCGTGGGATGTTTAAGAAGTCCGTATATGAAGAATAGGCTGTTAGAAATATCTGCTCTTAAAATGACTTCTACAGTGCTAGGAGAGGCTCTTTATTTCCTTGTTGGTATACACAACCATGGATACTCTGTGAAGATCTGATGCTAGCTCTAGATCGTTCCTTTTTTGCACTCAGCAGCTAAGAGGAGATATTAGTAGTTAGAGAACTCATCTATGAAAAAGGAGTTTGGTTATGATCTGTGAAATATACAGAATGACATGTGAACTCCAGATAAGGAAGAGGGATTTGGGCCAGGGTAACCAGTGTTAACCGATCCCTCAGCACTGAAATACTGGGCAGAAAGAAAACCTGTCTAGGCTGTTGTATTTGGTATAAGGCCTGATGCTACACATGTTCAATATACCTGCCCCTTAAAGACACTCTCTGTATAGCCTGTTTCCTGGACATGGCTGGAAAAGTAGAAGACATATCACTGAGAAACATCCCTACTTGAGCCAATGGAATGGTCGAGGAGAATCTGCCAGTAATCTAAATTTGGAGTTTTATATATTTTTTAGTGTGGCAGTTAGGTATGTTGGTACTTCTTTCCTTGTGTAACTAGCTCTTGTCCATAGTCTGGCCTTGGATTGCAGAGAAGAATTAAGAGCAGAAAAGTTGTTATGCTGGAGGCCAAAGCACACAGCAGGTCACTAGGAGCCTCAAAGGACAACTCTGGAGGAAGAGTTCAGGTAAGCAGAGGCTTTACTCAATATCTAGGGGCCATCTCCTCAAGAAACCTCACTTTCATGGGCCTCTGGCACTGCTAGCAAGTCAAATTTTCTAGGCATCCATGGACGAACAGCATAGTTGAGGTCTGAGAAGAGGTCTGGACTCCTCCTTGAATTGCTCAGACCCCAGTAGATAAGGTACGTGACTGAAATGCATGTGTGTTTATCGAACTGCTGCAGAGCAATAGGCAGTCACGGCTGGATCCTACCCGAGCAGTCAGTCCAGCTCCCTGAGGCTGCCAGACTTCAGTGCAGACAGGCAGAGAGGGAGTCCAGGATGCTCAGAGGCACTGCGGGATAACTCTGCCTCGCATCCTCTGTGCCTAGAAATTCCAGAAAATGCGGACCATGATGTAGACCAAGCCCCAAATTAAAACAAAACAAAACAAAACAAAACTTCAGAATGATCAGACAGTGAGTACGAACCTTCAAAAAGGATCTGGTCTTAAGAACGGCACTGCTTAAAGCCCAAGCACTCAAAAAATGCAAACTACTTTAACAATTCTGAGTTCAGGTTGAAAATTCTGAAATTTAATGATAATATTCTTCTTTCTTTTTCTTTTTTTTTTTTTTTCTGCTGGGGATCCAATCTTATTGGATGCATGCACGTCGTGTTTCTAAACTGTGCCTGAGTGTGAGCCAGAAACTTCCTCTGAATGAAAGTGCTCCCTTACACCATTCCAGAAAATAGATTTTTTTAGAGCATTAATCTTGAATGCAAATTCCACATTCCTGATCACGAGCATTAAGAAGTGCAGTGGCAGGCAGGTGAGCATGCAGCTCACAGGCAGTTGCAAAGTGGCTAGGTGGGGAAGGGGGGGTCTGTGGGGCTTTGCGTTTGGGTCCACATTTTGTAAGGTGAAACAGGGTTCTTGTATTTATTATCTAGAGGATTATTGTCCCAACTTTTACCTGCCCCTTTGCCTTCTCTCCTCTGCAGTGAAGCTTGGGTATATCTCACAAAGTAGCAGTTACTCCAGAGTAATTCAGCAGAGTCAAGTCTATTTATGGTAGCAGGCAAAGCCTCAGAAAGTGCTCGCATTTTACTTAGAACTGCTCCAGCTTGAAAGCAGAGACTTTTCCCCAAATTATCTTCACATCTGATGAAATATCTTGAAGGCTTTGAAAAGGTGCAGAACAATACAGAATTCACAGCCAGTTCAAATTCAGACACCCATAATAAGTACCTGTTCTGGGACTAATTTTGCAGAACAGCTAAGACAACTACCCTTGCTCCTGGGTGTTCTTGCAAAAGAAACTCTCAAAGGAGAAAGAGAGATTAGAAAATCACTGAAAAAGGAATAGAAATGGGCAGCTTAAATTTGAACTATCCACTTACAACTTTAAAACAATAGCAGTAGGGGATCTAGAGGTGTTTCATCCTAATGTGGCAATCCAGCAGACAAGATGATTTGTTTCTAAAGGATGTAGCTCAGCTTTCTCAGCCTTTTTTTTTTGTGTGTGCAGCTGAGTGCCACTGACTAACGACAATATATTGGCACAACACTTGTAGATTATTGTTCCATGCAGCTGTACTTCTTAGCTGCAAATTTGCAAGCAGGTCATGACTGAAAACAATATGAATGCACTCAGCTATTCAAATATTCAAAATATATCATGCTATATTTATTGGAAACAAAGTCTGACAAGATTGTGTGTATACTAAGAACTGATAATGAAACATTACATTGCACTGGCATTGGCGGTGTCAGCAACAGAGAAATTACAAACCTTAAATATTTATATAGCAAAATGAAATGCAACTATTAATGCTTCCAAGAGGCATGCTCTGCAGTGCTATAGATAGACATGAAGAATAGAGGTTTGGAATATCTCTAACAGGCCAATTTATCATTTTTATAGAATAGTTTTATGTCTGGCTTAGAAACAGAATCTTAAGGAAATTATAAAAAGAGTTGCAAAGAACCAAAGAGGTCTGAATACAAAAAATGGATATTCCTGAGGGTTTAAATATACATTGTAAAAATGAATGTCATAAGTAACCCAATTTTCTGAATTACTGATTTGTTTATGTTGATTTAAACACAATAAATACACCTATTTCTTTAAAATGCCTTAAAAGTTATTGGTATTTATGACTCTGGAGAAGATATAGACTTATTTTCTTTCCATTAATTTAATTCTTAGAAAAACTACCACTTTAATGTTTATTATTTTAGGTGTGAGAAGATGGAGTATAAGCACAAAAGCCATTATATATGAGGTTAATAGTGCTTAATCCCAGTTATTTTTTTTCTTATTTTTGTTGCTGGAGGAAATGTTGAAGCCCTGTGTAGAATGTGAAAAAGGAAACCTGGAAGGTATAGTTCTCACTTCATCACTAAATAAAATCCCAAGGATTTCAGAAGGTCTGGGGTTTCACCTTACTTAATGGGAAGAGAGGGAGAATTATATTGATTTCCACCCACTGATGAGAAAAATCTGATCTTTCACAGCACCATCAGTCAATAATTATAAAGCAGTAGAGAGCTATGTGTATCAATCTGGATTGTTTTAAGACATCTTCCTTAGACTCTTTGGTCTACTGCTAAGGCTACTTCTCATGAACTATAGAGCCTGGACACAAGAGAGAAAACTGGAAGAGAGGAAGATGTTTTGTTGGTCAAAGAGGATTGGGTTAGATGTTACTTAGGCAAACTGGACACCCATAAATCTATGTCAGGGTCATTTCTTGACCCCGCGTGTGCAGGGTCTAGATCATCTGTAGAGGTCACTTCCAACCTTAAGCATTCTATGGGCCTGGATGAGATGCAATCAGGAGTGCTGAGGGAACTGGCAGCTGTTATTGCTCAGCCGTTCTCTGTCATCTTCGAGAGGTCATGGAGAGCAAGAGAGGTGCCAGAGGACTGGAAGAGAGACAGAGTCTAGTCTTCAAAAAGGGGAAGGAGGAAGACCCAGTAAACTATAGGCTGGACAGCCTCACCTTCATCCCTGGAAAGGTGATAGAGTAGCTCATCCTAGAGACCATCTCCTGGCATGTCAAGGAAAAGAGGTTGACCAGGAGTAGTCAGCATGGATTCTCCAAGGGGAAGTCATGTTTGACCCAACCTGATAGCCTTCTATGATGGGATGATAGTTGGATGAATGAGGGGAGAGCTGTGGATATTGTTTACCTTAGCAAGGCTTATTGTTGATCTTAGCAAGGCTTTGAACACCATCTCCCATAACATCTTCATGGGGAAGCTCCAGAAGTTTAGGTTAGATGACTGGAAAGTGGGATAGACTGAGAATTGGCTGGATGGCAGAGCTCAGAGGGTGGTGATAAATGGGGCGGATTCTAGTTGGAGGCCTGTGGCCAGCGGTGTCCCCCAGGGGTCAGTACTTAGCCCAGTGCTGTTCAACTTGTTCATCAATGACTTGGATGAGGGTACAGAGGACACCCTGAGCAAGTTTGCTGATGACACCAAACTGTGTGGAGTGGCCGACACTCCAGATGCCTGTGCTGCCATCCAGAGGGACCTGGACAGGTTGGAGAGTTGGGCGGAGAGGAACCTCATGAGGTTCAACAAGGACAAGTGCAGGGCTCTGCACCTGGGCAGGAATAACTCCAGACACTAGAACAGATTAGGGGGTGACCTGCTGGAAAGCAGCTCTGTAGAGAGGGATTTGGGAGTCCTGGTTGACAACAAGTTACCCATGAGGCAGCAATGTGCCCTCGTGGCCAGAAAGTCCAATGGGATCCTGGCTGCATCAGAAGGAGCGTTGGCAGCAGATGGAGGGAGGGAATCCTGCCCCGCTGCTCAGCTCTGGTGAGACCTCACCTGGAGTGCTGTTTGCAGTTCACAATTTCAGTTCAGTTCACTGGGTTTCAGCTCTTTCTCTCTGGAGTTTTACTATGTTCTTATTTTGTTTTGTATTGTTTTCCTTTACAAACTCACTGGGACATCCTTTAAAGGAGGACTGGAAATTGTGTCTCCTTCCTTCCAGCCCATGTTATGTAATGGACAGATGGGGTTGCATATGTCTGCCCTTCTCATCTCTTCCCATCCATGGATCAAACTTCTGGCACAAGCAGGACCAAGCACCAAGCTAATGTCAGGAGAGCCTATGTCTGCAAAGCAACACAGCAGCATGAGGAAGTGCTCAGTTTATATTGCTTGGAAAGCACAGACTGGGTTCTCATAGAGAGAACCTTATTTTCCTGTGATTATTGCCTTACTGACTTAGCTTTAGTGAAGATGTCCATATGGGGTGGGGGATGAATCACAGAATCCAGGCCTTTGGGGTGGAGAGCACATTTGAAATACTATTTTTCCATTTCTTATAAGTTTAAGACAAGTCCCCCATCTTCCCATTTTTTTTCCTATGAGAAATACTTAACTATAACTGATAATGTATGCTTTAGTTCCTTTTAGAGAATTTGCAGTCAAATTGTCTGCTCTATTACTAGAAAAATCCTTCTCGGTTAAATGAGCTGAGCCCCAGCAGTATTGCCTGGCTGGGGTTTCCATTCTTTTCCTTTCTTTCTTTTTTTTTTTTTTTTTTCATTAAAATGAGATACTAAATACCAAGTAAATATGCAGTCTGTAGTGATGCCAATATATCATCTGTATCATGTAAACATTAGTGGAACTCAGGGAAGCAGCTCCTGGCACTGTCAAAGGTCTGATTCTTTCAGATGGAAATAAGAACGTCAGCAAGAGCATTACAGCCTTTTATCCCTACTGCCTAATGGCTAGTGGTAACCAGCAGTATGAGGAAGAGAAGGGACGGTTCGCATGTTTCACATCACAGTTAAATCCAGTATGAAAAATGTAGTATCCAAGCATATTTGAAGACTTTCCGTCACTCTGTGGAGGGTTTCAATTTTATGAAAAAAATGGCTTATTGTAAGCAGAGCTATGGTATTTCATGTCTGATGCTAAGTTTTTCTTTTTCCTTCCTTTTTTTTTTGGGGGGGGGGAGGAGGTAAGAGGAGGGGAAGAACAATTGGATCTGACGTTTTCAAAAGAAAATAACCTTTTTAGAATAAGAAGGATTTTAAAGCTTAGGCAGTATTTAGCCTTTCTTTTTATGATGACAGTAAATAGATTAATGATATTTTATTCATCAATCAAAGAAGAAATATACCAGTCAATACAAATGGGTAGGAGAGTTTTATAGGTCTATTTATTATACAGTGTCATAATTTGACAAGCATAATCAATGTCATTTTATTATACTGCCCATGGATGAACATACTAAAATAAATGGACAAGGAATACAAAATTTTAGAGGGATTTTCATGACATTCCTAAATATTTTATATATATTTCTATTGTATAACACACCTGTCATGCTTGTCCTTGCTGGTAAAGAACTGAGCTCTCTATATATAATTTTATTAGGATTGAAACTATCATCTCTACCTGGTATTGGTAGCTTTATGGGGGCATTACAATGCTTACAAGATATCATGCATGTTGTACAGAGAGAGTTGTTCATTTTCTGTTCTGCCAAACCTGGTTGACAAAACATGACTCTTTAACTGAATGTTGATGCAGTCAAGAGAGGAAGAAAATGCATATACAGCAATGCAAAGTGTAAGGAGTTGAACATTCTGTATGACAATGACACTGAAACATTTCCTAGCAGTAATGTGTGCTATTCTTTTCCTCAGGGAGTGATTTCATTACATACAGAGATTTTCTAAACCCTTGCTTCCTGGGTGATTGGTTTAAGTTTGCTTCTAATATATATCGGTAGCAACACTCCACATAAACAAAAATCCCTCAAACAGAGAGTAATATTTTCTAGAGATCCTGAATTACTTCAGCAGTTGGAGGCAGACTTTTAATGGCATTTATGGAGTTCAGTGATGCTTCCCAATCAGCATATTTGGCAGAGACCTGATGCATTCCCAGTTTCAGCTCCCATTGCTTCTAGTTCTAACACAAGCTTTTGCTTTCCATAATCACAGCCTGCCAGGGTCAGCTTTCTCAGCCCTCATTTTTCAATCAAATGTGACAAAGTTGACAGCGAGCACTGAACACTTACACAACATCAGTTTTCAAATCCATTACGAGCACAAGCGTTCTAATTAAGCTTTTTAGCAGTAGCCGAAGAGCTGCTCAGGGGCACAGTGCTGTCATGGAGCCTGCAAGTCTTTCTAAAATGTCACTCCCTGCCGCTGTCTGTGAGTGCTGCAGCCACTTGCTCCGCTGTTCTGAAATCTGTGCTCATCAGCGTTAGGTTTCTGTGGATTTTTCTTTGGCAACTGACACCCATAAGGGAACATAATGATTGCAATGTCTTTATTCCTTTCCCTTAGGGAGCTGGAGGAAGTCAGGCTTATTCCTTTTCACCAACACCCATCAAAGGGAGCAAATTCATAAGGACCAAGAGAAATCAACTGGGAATACCATGGTAGGTTTTAAAGTGTTGATTACTATCAGAGATGCACATTGCTTAATTTTTTGAACAATGACAAGCTGCAAAGAAAACTGATGACTTTGATGCAGCTTTCTGCAGATCAATGCCTCATCTCCTCTGACTTTAAATTTATTACATTTCCCCTGCAGTGCCCATTCAGCAGAGCATCACTGGTGCCGTACAAATGCAAGTACACTTTCCACTGGATTGTTTCACAAAATAGTAGAGCGCACATGATAGCAGCCCAAAGCTTACTGTGATATGAATGACCCTTATCTTTCAAATGTCTCCACCAAAACAGTCACCTGACTTGTATACTTTTTACCTGCAAGAGATCATAAAGCGACTAAATCTCTCTTTATAACTTGTTGACATATTTTCTATTTTTTGTTTATTTTGCTTACTATCTTCTGTCCATAAACCTCATCGTAATTCAGTAAAACCGACCAATTTTTGCTTAATCACCTTGTTCCTCTTTTCCTTTCTGCCAACTGTTTTCTATGAAAGAAGCTCTAAATGCAAGACTTGCCTAAAAAGAAAGATGAATCAGACCTTTCAGTGTTAGCATTTCTATCTTGCTCCTGTTAAAAGGCCTTAGATAATTTCTGTTCTCTCTCCTCCAGACCTAAAATCATATTTCACTAGTACCAGTACTTAACTCTGTTGTCCTGCTTTGGTTTCAGTCAGTTCTACCTATGCAAGAAGTAGGAAGTTGTACGCAAGAAGAAACTTTTGCATCTCCCTGCATATACTTATGTTAGATAAGCTTTTCATTTAGTGAGTTTACATTTTTATCTCAGTGGTTAGTTAAGGAATCATTTGAAAACCAGAAATATCCTGCTTGAATCAGTATCTTTGTTGTAAATTTCCAGCTACTAAATCAACCACCAATTTTCCATGTCCGCAGTGTTCATTCAGTGATTTGCTTTGGAGGGTCACTCTGCATGCTGGGCTGATTATTTATGTTAAATGGCACAGTTTCCTTTTTATGATAAAAGATTTAAAAAAAAAAAAAAAGGCAAAACGGTGAAGCATGATGAACTTCTGTATCAGTTCTGTATCAATATTTACAATTTGTTAAATTAGGCAAATGAGACATATTTACCTGCCCATGGCAGTTGTAGAAATACTTGTGATCAATCAATATTTTAAGCCATTTTAGTTGGAGAGATTTGGGATTTTGTTCATAAGAATATGCATCAATTGATTCTCTTAGGTTTTACTATATCTGAGTAGCTTAAAATTGTAAGATGATGTTAAAGGAACAAAAAAAAATTTCACAGAACTTCTGTCTTGTTTAGCAGATAAGAATGAATTCAGCTCACTTACTGGCATTTCCTCAGTATTTTGTTTCTCTTTCATTGTTCAGTAGATATTCTCTATCCTATTTATGACACACAAGACAGTCTTACATTCAAGACAGGATTATTCATGTCCTCACAACTCTGCTATGGTTTTCACAAAATTTTCACAGAATTTTCTAAAGGCCTTCAGCTCTTCTCTATGGAAGATTTCCATTTGTATGAGCTCACATTAGCAAGGAATACAAATCATCCTGTAGAACTGACTTCTGCTTATAATTATTCCCAAACCATTAATGTTTGTGTCATCTGAAAACATTACGAGCAATGATTCATGTTTTCTTCTGTGTTAAAGATAAGAATACTAAAAAGCACTAAGCTAAAAAAAGAACTCCAGATGATTTGACTGATAGCAATCCTTTTGGATGATGATTTTTTCAGTTAATCCTATAATTTGAGATATACCATTACATCAGTTTGCAATCCATTTGACTGAAAATAACCCTTTTGGATGATGATTTTTTTTTCAGATAATCCTTTAATTTGAGATATAGCGTTCCATCAATTTGTAATCCATTTATGAAGGGTTTTGTTTTATTTCATATAATTCTGTTATTTTAAGCACATAATATTAGGTCAAATGCTTTTAGAAATCTGCTGTTATCTTCCTTTCTACCATTAATGAAATCATCTGACAGAGACTGAGTTTTCTGGAAAAAACATTGACTTTGAAAACCAAATTGAAAGCTATAATTTTTTTACTGAGATTCCTGTCAAAGTGATGACATAAGCACAGGTGAAAAAAATCCTAAATTCTTTTAACTTTAAAATGTATCAAAATGAAGCTCACAAGCTGTAAAAGTATTCAGTTTTCTTTCTCTGTATTCCCTCTAGCAGTTATCTTCTAGAGTTGTTTCACCAGGAATCCTAGCATTTTCTGTTCTTTCTGCAGGCATATAGAAAGGATTTGTGATCAAATTTGAGAAATGTTACCAGAAAAATGAGAGCATGACAAAAAAAAAATGCTCAAAAAAGAAAGCATAATTACCCTAATCAATTATACAATTATACATGAATAGACTTGTTCAACAAAATCATTTGCAAGTGTCCTACGGGTATTATAGGTTGTTGGGATTCACGTCATTTGCCAAGAACTGATTCAGATAAAAGAACAGATTTGTAGTTTAATAAACTAGTCAGAAATTCCATTCGCTTAGTTTTTATGACATATCTATAGCCACTAAACCTTGACTGATTTCCATCAGGAACTGTTGATCAAGGTCAAACTGGCTTGATTCTGAACTGTGCTTTTCTTAAGATGCCCGGACTGTGATGCCTCAGCCCAGCCTCGAGGAGAGGAAATCCCTTTGCTCGTCCGGCTGTGCACGGCAGCCTGCTCCTGAGACCTCAGCTCTCACCTTTGCCTTGTTCCCTGTACCAAGGGAAGCCCAAGCCGCACTGCATTTCAGCCAGTGGATGCACCAGCCTCTTTGGAAAGGCACAAAAAGTCAGGGCAGCAGTGGCAGTTTGCTAGTTTATGGGACATGTGTCGGGAGATTTGGAGAAGCAATTGCTTGCCCTGCATTGGTTTATGCACCTCCTATATCCTATTGGCACTTTTGCTGCTCCAGTGACATCACCAGCTGTAATGGGAACACAGCGGCAATGATGATATCCTCCTCAATCTGATTTATAGTGGCTAAATCCAATTCCATTTAATTTGAAGATTTTTATCTGAGGTTTTACTTGCTACCCAGAGACTCAAGGAGCAGAAAATGGCTTACCATTAATTATGAATATCTCTGAGAAACACAAATCCAATGACAAATCCTGCTGGCAACACACCCCTCCCCACCCGGTATCCAATACACATAGGTCACACTTATTTTGTTCCTCTGGAGTGATTTGTCTGTCATACTGATACCAGCTTCTTTTATGATCACTTTTGGTTTTATGTTATTTTCGATTAGCTCGTGTTTTAGATCATTAGCTCAACAAATAACCTGTAGACCAATGATAGATAATCTGTGTTGAGTGAGCATCATTCAACCAAGTCCTGACAGTTCTCCCTGATTTAGTTTCTAATATTCATTTAAAACACTTTAAAGAAGAAGTTAAATGAACATGAAAATCGTTCCCTGTTCCATATTTTGTATATCCATCATCTGTTAGACACCCACACTGAGCTCCATTGTTCTAATCAATCATATTGTGCAAGTTATTATATTTGTATTACATAGAGAGATAAATATACTTTCATTCTTTAAGTGTTATTATGCCTGCTATCCTTCCTTGTATGCATAGCCCATGACCATAGGAGTAGATTGATACAGATTTCTATTTAAAAATTGACCCCTGAATGCCATTAATTTATCAATTTTAAAGTTTTCATTGAGTTTAATGTTGCACAAATATGTGCTTTTTCTTTCAATCTTTCAAACTTCTCAGCCTGTCTAGTCCTCCTGGTGAAATACTGAGGAGACTACAGCACAAGGGGCATGATTCACAAACTTGGGAGGGAGGCAGTCTAGTTGGCCTTGCAATGGGCACCTACTGCAGCAGCCCATCTAATAACTGCATGCACAGGCTTAGAGTTGCAACACTGTAATGAATATTTTTCCTGGCAAAGGCTCTTGTTTTAGACGTCAAAGAGCAGTTTCTGCCCAGCAAACTCTTTAGGCTCCCATTCATTGACCACATGCTGTCTAAAATATATATGTACATATGGATGGATAGATGGAGAGATAATGATTGAGTACGAAGTCTGGCACGTCACTTTTACATATTAAAGTGTGGTGACTGTGGGCCATGGAATATTTCCATGCTATTACTAACCAGCTTGAGCTTTTGGGAAAGGAAGAAAATCTTGCAGACACACACACACACAAAACCAGACCCAATAGGGGGGATTTTGACAATTCTGTAGTCCTTGTTCTCAAGGAGGTTTTATTGCATTTTTCTATATATTTTTTTGACAGTGTTCATTTACACAACTGAAGGTGATCATTTCAAGAGAGAGGCATAACAGTGAGTTGGACATCATGGAAATGCTAAAGAGGTTTCAATTAAGAATTCTACACTTGCTGAAGTTTGGGGTTTTTTTTTGAAAGTCTGACTTTTAGAGAAGTTGTTTCTCAGTTTTTCCTTAAAATCTGTGGACTACAACACACTTAGCGAATTCATATGAATTTTGCTGTAATCTTCATTATCCTACCCCTGTACAGACAATTTAATGGCTTATCAGTACCAAAAAAAGGAATAGCTGTCTTCCTTACCAGGTTCTTTTCCTTGGTCTTGCTATCACTGACAGTGGAGACAAGCCATTAGAGATGGTGAATTTCCCTGCAAGGCATGTTTTGTTTACAGATGTATATCTCTTGTAAGAATGATGACACAGAAAAGCATCTTCTGAGAGAAATCTGAGGAAAGAAACAAACAATCCTGTAATAAATCACCAAAGGCAAATACATTTTTTGAAAATGCATGAGAAAAGCAATATATAAATGCAAAAATCTCTGTTGAACTGCAAGTTCAATAGCATTCTCTATTCCTGCTCAAAAAAATGATAAGAGCATGTCCAAAATCCATATGTACCTGTAAAGTGAATGTGTTTAGGCAAAACAGTTTTCTTTTTCTGGGTGAAAGAAATTTGTTATGTCCGTCGGCTTTTGAACCCTCAAGGGATGCCAGTCATGATGTCTGTTATTATCAAGCAATAAATCTAAACATTGCTCTTCAGGGATTTGAAATGAAAGGATGGAAGAAGTATTCTGACAGAGGGAATGTCTCGGTGTAGGGAAAAATACTGGAAATACCAAATTCTTGACAAGACTTTGAAGCTGCCCTTGCTTGGGAGAGGACTATCCAACTTAGCGATGGGCTGTATCAATTAAGCCAATGTTCAAAGGTTAAATATTGAATTGTGCATATATTTGAAATACATAGCAATACCCAAGCTAAGAAAGAACTATAAAGAGGTAGAATAATCATAATGTCCAAGTATCAGGTTGAAATGAAACAACTATAACTATATTTATTCATCTAACTATATATCTTGTTTATGGTAATGGAATAACGGATCCTGTAACGCACTGACAAATTCCAACTGGAGACTGGAGCTGAGTGGATAATACACATATTGTATCAACTAGTCATTTGTTAGGTAAAATCTCAAATTATTTTCTTTTTCATCCTTTAATTAAATGCATAAATAAGAAGATCTATATTAAATATTTTCAGAGTTCCTATTGCGTAGCTCAGCTTTCCCTATGTAAAACAAGTGCAGTGATACTTTCCTTTATCCTTTTAAATATACAGACAAGGAACTCTTTGAAAATGCTGACTATAATTGTGATTTATCAGCATGATTCCAGAAAGAAACCAAGCTGATTCGAGAGTGGCAGAATTAACACAAAGTCCTGATGCCAAGACTGGTATGGTTCTTTTTTTCTCACAGGAAACAACAAAACACCATTTCTAGTTTCTCCATCTGTGATATGAGTGCCTCAATGCTGTACATCCTCCCTTGATTTAAATCATGTGCAGATTTAAAAATTATTGGTAATTTGTTATGTGCTACCAAGTAATATGCACTGCACCATGTTAATTCACATTTTCTAAAAGAAAACTCAAATCTGATTCTGATCTTGCACTGATTTTATACCTGGGTTGTGTCACCAATGTCAGTTATAGTACTTTGAAATCTACTGGTACCAATTTGATCAGGAAGAGGCTCATGATAAGTGGATTGTGAATGACTGGACTTGATGTGCTCTCCCTTTAAGTTTTGGCTGGAGGTACTAAATCAATTTGATAAAGTGTCATATGTCTTTATAACTGTGGATTTTTGTCTCCATTAGTTCCAATTAGTCTTGTTTCCCTGCCTGTCATTTCTCAAGGATGCTTCTGTAAACATTATTGCAATGGCGCTTTACCATTGCTCTTTCTTGTCTATAAAACTAGAGTAAATGTTTACAGCATAGTTATATAGTGTAATGCTAGAAGCTCATTACAACGGTGAGGGAACTCTTTTGCCTGTGCAATACCCTTTATGCTTAAATGGCACTTAAATAACACTCTGGTCCTGGTGGTGTTCAACAGACACTTCGTAGCCACCTCAGTCAGCTTCAGAAGAAACACCCACAGGGCTTGGCAGAGGGTGATGAGCATTCCCAGCAAGGCTCATGCGCTTGCCGAAGGTTGCAGTAGTAGCAGCCGACACTCAGCTGGATGCTTGCTAAACTCCAGGCTTCTTTTTCTTCTAGAAATGCATCTGCTAGACTAGAGATAAAAATGCCACAGCTTCTTGCAAAAAAACAAAGCAGTGTCTCTGCTGCGTGAATGACCTCCCAACCAAGCTGTGTTGGCTTGAACAGGAATGACTTTATCTATGGAGTGCTCTTCAGCCCAAGGCGCAGCTCCAGAAGATGATGTGGAAGCACCTTTTTCCAGTAGTGCTGAGGATAAGCCTACATGAGCTCCCTCATGGCCTCATGCACCAGCAGTCTAGCCAAGCACACAGTACTCCTGTGGAGACCACTACATTGTTCTCAACACCATAGCAGGAAGGACCTTCTCTGTGGATATAGAAAGCATTTGGTGGCACTTAGCTGACCTGGCCATGAGCTGGCACTAAACTGACACCCACCCTGCTGGATATAAGGCATACACGTTTTGTACTTGGGGTGGAGGAAGCAGAATGGCAAAACAAGCAGAGGAGCTGGCTTTCTGCTACTTGATGACTCCAAAATTCATTTATTCCTCTGACAGGAATAAAACCAAATATTACATAGCAGTGCTTAAAAGAAAGGGGGGAAAAAAAGAAAGAAAAAGAAAAAAAGATAGAAAAGACAACTTATATTTACATACCACAATGCAGATAGAGATCACATTTTCTGAAAAAGTATATTTAAGACCTGACCTTGAATTAGGAAACCCCCTGGCAGAAGTACTCTCAAACACAATCCCATATCAGAGTTGTAGGGATGAATATAATTCTTCCTGTTTTTCTGTATTGTGTGCCAGCCATAAGAGCTTATGGGAGAGAATAAATACATGAAACTTTCAAATGTGCAAAAAGAAAGAGTAGATTAATTATGATAGAGGCAACCACAGCCTCATAGGGTTCAAGTGGCAAAGGGCCTCAAATAAAACCACACAATTCTTCTGCCAGATTCTTGTGCGTGTTAAATCATTGCAGGGGGATTTCCAGGCTCAGCCTGAATGTGATTACCTGGCAAATGTACCATTTCTTCAAACGCCTGTCTACTGATGACTCTCAGACCCTGTAGCCAGCAAGGCACAAATATGTGCCTCAGCACTACAAAGAGGAACAAGCACAGCCAAATAAAAGACTCATGCAGAAGCAGGGCAGCCTTCTTAGGATAAATGACATTTCTTATAATTCCATTTGCAAGATGTTTCATTTCTGATGTACAGGTTATACCTTCCATCCTAAATTCATTCTGACAGAGGGAGGTGCAATATCTCTAGGTTTTCATTAGGGGCAGCTCTTCATCATCATAAAGAGAACAATTTTGATGGTGTCTTGTCTGTGTCCATTTGCATTCCATTTAAGAAATGCTTTGAGCCAACAGAATTTAGGATATTAAAAACAAGAAATGGAGCCCAAGTTAAAACAGAATCCCCAAGTGCAATGAGAAGATGGTGGCTTGCGTGACAGATTGCACAGCCTGAGGATGCTGGTTACATCTACTATGGCTTGAGGAGTGTCTCTGTCTGGTCATTTCCTTGGACTTTTTGTGCACTGGGCTCTGCATTAACATGTGGGGTTAATAGATCTGAGCTGTGATGCAGACCTGCAAACACTGTTGTACAGGCTGAGACCCTCTGTGAGCAAATCAAAACAAAAGCCAAGACCTTCTCTCATGACCAACCCACAGATTTTTCCTGCATCCTTTCCACAGAAGCAGTGAGTGAGACTTCCTTCTGAGTGCTGTACGTGGACGAAGCCTTAACTCAAGTCCACAAGCCTGCAGTTCCCTTGGTATCCGTGTCACATAACTGCCTCTGGAAATGCATTCCCTTCCTTGCAAGTAACACTGAAAAGTATATCCCTTCCGCAGTGTTCCTCAGGGCTTCCAACGTGGGAGATGCTCACTGTAACAGAGCCCACCTAGGGGAGATAAAGCGGCTCCTGGCTTTTGTCAGAGCTAACCAGGGTAGTGTTTTCTTTCCTGGCTGAACTGAAAGTGCAACTGTAATTTATTTAGCTATCCCAGAATGGCTATTCATAGGCAGGAAAGAAAAAAGGGCCTGTAGGCTAATTGAGATGGAGAGCAAGCAGAAAAGAATAATTCTAACAAATGCCTGCTCTTTGTAAATACATAACTCAGATTTGAAGCTCATTTCCAGGACTTCTGCCATTCAAAAAAACGGAGACTTAGGTTGCAGACTTAAAGCTAAAGCAAGTGCCATGTACTTCAGCACTTAAGTGTTTTTAGTTTACAAACTGAAGAATGCTCTGCAGATAAAGCACTCTGGTTTTAAAAGGAGAGGCATTTGAGAAAACAGAAATGCAACTGAAATTTAGGATGCAGCAGAACTCGTTAAATCTTCTGTGAAGGCAAGAAAAGAACTGCTAAAAGTCATATTCAATTTGTTTCAAATTGAATTCTAACAAAAAAAAAGTATATGGTTCAGGTAGTCCACTTCCTTACTTCCCTAAACTGCTTGTTTAGAGAAGAGTTTTATAAAAAAAATCTTATTACTACAGCTTTCGGGACTCTTGAAGCTTTTGATTCATTAGTAATTTCAGCTGACAAAAGGAGGTCTATTCCATCTGTATTTAATGACCTTATCTACCTGCTGTGATAAAAATTGAGAGCAAAAAATCAGTGCCACCCATTCACCCCTAATATTTGCACAAACCACGGCTGGCTGGAAGGGAAATAATCTGTTCTTTTATTTTGTGATCCTCTAACTTCTTCAGGAAATGAGGAGCAATGGCTTTTCTAGTAGCATCGATTAAATAGGCAGGTTTGTGGAAAATTACACAGCATCCAACATTTTAATCCGGTTGCATGAAGCTATAGTCCTGAGGTGATCCCCAGCATGGGTCTGCTATTTTGTAAGATAGGAAAGTGGTAGAGCTGATCTCGTAGAGGCACTATGTATGATAATTGCGTACAGGTTAAGTGTTTTGCAAATTTGCAGTGTTTCATCATCCACTTTCTTTTTTTTCCTCCTGTTCAGCGTGGCATACAGAGCATGCTGAAGGTGACTTGTCTCATCTGCAGCAGCTGGAAGGTCCTGCAGTCCCCACACAACCATTCCCTGTCATCTTTAAATGAAGCTCATGGAGACAATTGCTGTTCCGTCAGAAGTGATCACAGCACCGTGCAGTCTGTCAAGAGGCAACTTAATTTCTACTGATGTGTTTCTTATGTAATAAAACCCCAAGGAAGTCATGTTTCCTGCCTGTCAGTAATCAGTGCAGAGTAATGAGATGTGCTCTCTTTCACCCAAATAAAACAGCATTAAGGTGTAGGGGAAAAAATAGCTGGGTGCTTTTTTTATTCCATCCCACTGTTTGACTCCAGATGGTTCATGCTAAGGTCTGTTGAAAGCTGTCCTGTATGCAGCAGGATAGCTATCTGCAAATGGACTCCGAATTCACAATGAGATTTAGGCATGAAACTTCCTTTCTGCAGGTGCCCCTGACACCCTATCCTATAAGTCTCAGCTGAACACTCTTCAGCAAGCTAAAGCCCTACTTCCTATTTACCTGGATCTTATGACTAGAAACTTCAAAATTCTTTGGCACCTCTAGATGGGGTGAAAATTTCAAGTCATTCAGCATGTTGGGTTACAAGAGAGCTAGATGATGCACTTTACTAGATATGCCCAAGGGATCAGACTGCTTTGGGAATGGTTGCTTTTCTTAAAGAATTAGCCCTGTGTTCTTCAATAGTTTACATTTTTAGCTAGCTAGTTGGCTAACATGGAAAGTGTTCATAACAGTGATTCTGAAGGATGCTACCCATTGGCCTACTCTTCTTACCAGCATCACACCCTTCCAGTCCTGCTATGCCTGTCTCCCTTAAAACCTTTTCTGTCCCTGAAGAACTACATGACAACCATTTAATACTAGACATGGAGAAACTCAAAATCTGACTCAAAACAATTCTTAGGTACAAACTCAGTGCCACGGACTGTCTGAGCTGTTGGTGCTGGATTCCTTCAAAAAGAGAAGGAATACGTTCCCTGTGGTTCTTTTTCATAGGGAGGGGAGTGTGTGTTAAAGAAGAACACGTGCATTGCAAGTGGGAAATGGTGATCTGTGACTGAAACACGGCACCTCCTCAGAGACAAAAGTTAAGGGGCTGACACTTGTTACAGAACGAGTGGCGGTGGGTGAGTGATGTAATGCACTTCACTCATGAGAGAAATAGTAATGTGTTTTATTGATATGGACAATGACTTTGATAAGATTCAATGC
The DNA here is from genome assembly GCA_003342815.1 of Eudromia elegans. NCBI lineage: Eukaryota > Metazoa > Chordata > Aves > Tinamiformes > Tinamidae > Eudromia > Eudromia elegans. The sequence goes on along the minus strand of PTEX01000129.1, from coordinate 1,449,687 downwards.
AACAGTCACTGCTATTTAGTGCATGGAGGACAGATTTCTACAAAATTACCAAGCAAAAATTCCTATACATTTACAAGGTTCAGATTGGACCCTGTTGATTTCCAAACTCCTTCTCAGAAGAGTATAGGTGCAGCTGGATCCTATCTTAATCCCAGACTTGACGGCCAATTTATGTCTAAGAGATTATGTGCATACTAGATACAATTATGGAAAGCTTGCAAAGTTTTAGAAAGCTTCAACATACTTTATTCACTTATGGCAGATCTGTCATTGTAAAGGATCTCTTAACCCTGAGGAGCATCCTTGAGAGGTGTCCCTGCTCAGGAGGAGACCCTTGCATGCCTTGCAAGGAGAGCTCACCAGTCTTCAGGGCTGTCCCTCTATTTATGGGATAAGATGTGGACTTACAGTCTTTTTTGATGATCAGTTGAGTTTTGCCCCTTGTCTGTTGTGCCGGTTGTTACCTGTCTCCCCAGGGTCCATCAGATGTCCCCCAGCGGGATGGGGCCATCAGTATATTACTGCTGGTTATTGTCCGAGTGGGGAAGAGACCAGGGAGTCAGTCACCACCGTGAGATATGGCCACTGGAGATTAACATGCGAACAGAGCTACGTGTGGGGCTGGGGAAGGGGCACACACTCACAGCACTCCCACACACTGTCCTCCCTCCTGCTAGGGAGCTACATGTGTTCAGCAGAGGAAATCCAGCGCTAAAGCAGCTCACCCAGCTGCTTTGTGGCCACCCTTGTGCAGGCATAGCTCTCGTGGCAAGCCAGCCCAGGCCAGCAGTGGCTAAGCTAGTGCACATTTGCCTAACGAGGGTGCAATTTGGCAGCTAGTGCTTGGGCTGCTGGTGTTGCTAAAGAAATAGGGTAGGGATGCTATTTTTGTGTGTTCTGTCAGTGCAGTATCTTTAACTCATAGTTTGAGTAAAAAAAAAAAAAAATTATTATTTACTATGATAAAAAAAAGATAAAACTTTTAGTTTTACAAAAAACACAATTTTGTTAATCATTTTCCCCTCTAAAGGGACCTTGTTTCTCTATGAAGTTTAACAAATCAAAGTTATCTTGTATTAGAGGAATCATCTACTCTTGCTTCCCCATTTTTTTCCTTTTTTTTTTCTTGACAAAAGGCAGATTTTTTTTACTAGACAGGTTAAAGTTTCTTCAGAAGAAATGGATTAATTTCTGCAACGGCTTCAGCTGACGTTTGGCAGCTCCTTGACTTTCATCAATCGTGGTTTGACCCAGCTCACTGTTTCTTACCACTTCCATAACTGTCTGCTGCTTTGAGTAGAGTAAGCACTCCCTTTTTCCCTCTTGCCGTTTGCATTGTCACCTATGGAAAACTGTACACAGAATGGAAACATGAAAGATAAATGAATGAACAAGGATGCCATAAATACCAGAGCTGCCACCAAAGCTCGGTGGAGATACTGAAATACTTACTACTTTGGTCAAAGAGAATAAACTATTTGCTATTGTAGAAGCACATTTATAGCACAATTTTAGACCTGTGGGTTTATTTGGGGATACAGAAGTTTATACTGCCAGAATATTTTATTCAAAACATATGCCCTTGGCTTTTAAGTCTAAGGTGAATTTTTCAGAGTAAAAGGGCCTCTGGAACAAAACAGCTTGTCTCATTATCATTACCAGAACCAATGTGTGAGACCAGGATCTCTTCTCAGCAGCCAAAAACTTGAAAAGAATTATCTTAACCTTCCTTCCATCCCATTTTTCATTATTTCTTTTTTTTTCCCTAGGGTGTTCTTCAGTTGAGAGTCTTAAAATAATTTCTTATTAGAAATTAAAAAATGAGGCTGGACAGTGCCTGCACCTTTTCACTCAATTTTGCAAGAATGGCCAATAGGCCTTCACAGGTGAATGAAATCTTATTTTTCTCCCTAGCTTTCATTGGGTTTTTATTTGAATTACTTACTGAAAAAGTGCCTAGGTTGATGAGTTACAGTCTGGAGTCTCTTCAGCACCTGCACTTGTTTCACATCCATCCTTCCCAAGGTCGCCGCACCATAGCTGACCTCTGTACACTGGGACTGGTGGGAAAACCCACACCCTGTCCCCCTTGCCTGATCTGTTACTTATGCCCATTCCCACTGCTGCACTGTTTCTGGCCCTTTTGAGGGTGCTTCAGTGAGTTAATGCAAGACATGCTCTCTGCAGGGATCTGAGGTAGCAGGAGGAGATTATGTGAAGTGTTTAGTAAGAGGCCTTTTCCATTTGCAACACTCAACTTCATTTAGCTGTAATGCATGGAAAAATTGACCTGCATGGCTTAATCTAGACATTTAATTGTACCCCTGAAGTGTCAATGTGATGAGCATCACAGGCTTTGCCACTGTTGACATTTCTTTTAAGGAGATGACAGTTTGAAAGGATGGTAGCACATCCTTTTATCGCTGCATCAGACAAATATGCTGCTGAGTGATAGAAACAGCTTGGCATGCTGGCAAGTGAAAGAAAAGCAAGTATTGGATAAAAAGCACAAAATGCAAGACAAATTAAAGACAAAGAAGCATAACGTGTGTAATTATTTATGCAATTATTCAAAGCCTCTCTGATAAACTGGAATCATGAATAAGTGGTGCTGTTGACCAACTATCATGTTAATGAATGAGGAAATGATGAGACCCTATAAAAGCTCCTTTGGAAGTACTTGCTACTAATCAAAGCAGAAATGTCTTTAAACCAGTGGATCTTGCATGTTTACTGTGGTAAATACGAGGAGAAATAAGGACCTCTGGCAAAGCAGAAGGGGTCCTGGTGGTGTGACTAAGGCACTTTGCTGTTCCAGAAAGATTCACTCCCAGACTGTTTTTTTCTCAGTAAAACATTTTGCTTGTGGCCTTGAAATCTATAGGCTTTTGGCAGTGCAGTGTAATGTTCCCAGAGATAACAAGATCTAAATGGAACAGGGAGGACATTGCTTAGGGCCATGGGCAGCATTTGCCAAAGGTGAGGAGTGGCAGGAGAGGGCAGGAAAGAGTAACAAAAGGCTCCGAGTGTGGATCAGTGGAATTGCAGAGAAAACATTTGTGGTTTTAAGGTACGTAGGTTACTGTGGGGAATTGCTAAATGAACATGTAAAAAAAAAAGTGATAATAATTAACATTTTCAGCAACACGTCGTGACATCAGCAATACATTTTTTCATGACCCCAAATTATCTGGCAAGTAGATGGTACCTGCTGAGAAACTCAACTCAAACCGCAAAGCATCAAAGACATAACACTTATTGAGTTACCTGAATGTAGGCAGCTGAATTTCCATATTTATTAACCAAAATATGCTGCCAACTCAGTGAGAATCCACTGAAGCATTTCATATCTCAGGTTCTGTAATTGCTGATTGTGCTCTCTTTGTGCACTTCGAGGGTGTGAAAACAGAGTTTAAATGAAAACAATGCTAATTCAATCCCATGCAGTTGCTTGTCTAGCATGTGTATGTTAGTTTATCACTGGCTATCAGCTAGCTGTCAGATAACTTGGCAGGGTGATAAAATCCATTACCAATGTAGCAATAGGTTTCTGAAAGCATTAAAATGGGGCTCTAGAAACAGTTCAGGAGAAATTTGCTGTGTGTTTCTAGGGGAGGTTTTGGTCTCTTTGTAGGAAACTGGTTTGAAGTAGTATAAACTTAAGGATATGATTCAAGTTATTTCCTTGTCCAATTCCTCTGCCTCTTTGCCCCTGCAAATTTGGTGAGAAACAGGTGAGCTAGCAACCTTGATCTGTCAGGAATAAGAGAATGAGATGAGGTAACCTTTTGTTTTTCTTTTTTTTTTTCCCATGTTGTCACAAAGAATGAATCACAGAAGTCTTATGGAACCTAATTATGTCACCAAGGAAGCACTGAGATGGTGATCTGAATGTTTGTTTTAGGCTGACGTGATTTTTGTAAGAGCATTCTCTTTGTTTTACAAGGCATGGTGGCACTCAAAGGCATACTCTGCTCTATTTTTTAAATGATAAATTAAAAAACAAAAGCTGTAATTCTATATTATTCCATCTCTTTTGCCACAAAGAGACAAAAGGCCAAATGTTGATTTGATGTTAAATTCCTATAGAAGCTGAGCAAACAATAAAGGGATGTATCACTAAGTAAATTACAGTGGTTTTAGATATACTGATTATCTTTTCCTTATTGTTGTTAAGCCAGAAGGCAAATGCAACTCTCAGTCATACTCTGTTTCGTGATAATTCTGTCGAAGCACCCAGGGCAATAAAAGCATGTAAGTTTTTGCTCAGTAGGCATCCACGAAGACTTAATAACTATGTAATACAGATTTAAGCCTGATGCAAAAAGGGCTTAAATATCATAATGCTTGGTGCTGCAAGACTTCAACTTTCATACTGTACTCCAGGTTAGGAATTTGAGGTGTTATGTCAGTCCATCTAAGTGTGTTTTCTCTACACTTGATTGTCAGAGTAAAGAAGTTTCTCATGGGATTCACAACATCAAATAAAAGACATATTTAAATCAGTCCAAAAAGAAAGCTAGGAGGAGGAGGGTACTTCTAAAACCTATAAGACTCATTTATAAGCGTGGGTGCTGTCTTGACCCTGTTTCATGTGTAAAGAGGCTCAGGCCCAGTTCTACGCAAGGCGAGCACACCTCTGCCTCCTTGACACAGGTGCCTCTGCCAGGATGGGGTTGAAGTCTGGATACTGCCTCTTTTATGCAGGTCCTGAGCGTATAAAAGCAGATCTGCTCTTTCTTCTTGGTCTTCCACAGCATGGCTTGCATCCTTGGTTTTTGGGGCATTGGAAAGCAGGGAGTGTTCCTTTGTTCCTCCCAAAGGAATATCTCCACCCGAGGAGCAAATTAGATACTGCAAATGTAGGTTTCAGTCTTCTTCAGTGAGGATGAACAGGAACCTCTGCTACCTACTTACTGAGAAGATGCTTTTACAGATAATATAATATAAAAATAGCATCAGCTGATTTTCCTTCTCTCTCCTTCTGAGCAAGTTTAGGGCTTCCTACAGAAAACTAGGAGACTTCCCCCTCTTCAAAGTCTTAATAAGAGAGATGGGCTTTTCTTGGATCACATAGCTGGAATTAGACGCTTATCCCTAAGACACACTGGACATGACAAATAGTTGGTTTGGATCTTACCCTAAAGGTTCTGCTGCAACAGAAAGGAAATACCTATTGGAGAAGGCTTGCAGCTAGGGAGTGTTGAATAATGTTCTGAAAAGGAAAATGAGATGCAAAAATCCTTTAGTAGTTACCATTACCTTCTATTTTGTGGTAGGAGTGAATCTTTAGGTAGAATATGTAGAGACATACACCTTTGAATATATATCATTAGTAATAAGGAAAAAGAGGAAAAAGACTTAGGAGTCTAAGAGTCTTGAATACTTGTGGTTTTCAAGCTTTCTTTTCCTTTTCTTTTTCTTCTTTTTTTTCTTTCTTTTTTTCTTTTTTTCCCTTTTTTCTTTTTTTTCCTTTTTTTTTCTTTTTTTTCTTTTTTTTCTTAATCTGTGGACTGTTAAAAACCTTGAAATGGAGGTACACCTCTCTGGACAGTACATTTCAGTCTACACACAATATGTGTGCCTTCCTTGGTTTCCTTCCACAGATGCATCATGCACATTCCTCCAGGGCTCCAAAGACCACCAGTAGAAAGCTACCAACTCTTTCAAAGAGCTCCCTGTAGCCTTTCTCCTCTATTCTTCCAGACTTTCTTAGCCAGAGGCACATTTTTTTTTCTCTCTTCATTCCTGTTGTTTTTATGGCAGATATATTCAGATACATTTTTCATTTTCCCTTACACAGTGTTACAGTTTGAGACCCTGAGGCCTTCCAAGAAAAATGCAAAAATAGCACATGGAGGAAGCTTCCAGACAGTCTTTCTTCAGTCTGGGAAGAAATAGCAAGATTTTCAGCTCATTCTTCTATGTTTTGAAAGTCTCAATTTTTCAGAAGAGTTTTGGAGACAGAACCTGGATTTTCAAAGCCATTTTTCATGCACATCTTTCAGCACAACTTGTCTATCACTGAATCCAAGCAATGGACTGATTTTGCAGGGCAAAAACCATTACTGAGGTTTTGATGTCATTAATGCTTGTCACAGCCCATGGAGACTCTCTGCAGCAGCAGCCTTGCTAGAGTCTGGCCCCATTTCAAGACCTTCCCACAATATCCAGTGCCATCCTTCCTTCCTATTTCAGCATTCTATCTACTTCCACAAAACTAACCTCCGGTTTTGTCTCCCTGTGTATCCTATTCTTGCCCTTGCTGACATATTGTTCCCTACGTATCTTCCCAACTTATAAAGAGCTCTCAGGCTCAAATTAATCCTTCCTTCTCTTTGGGATTTGCATGGCTCACTCCTCTCACAGAGTGCCTTAGGAAGTTTTGCTTTTCTGTCTTGATTTGGCACATGAGGACCTATGTTTAGAGATGAAGACGAAGACCTGCAAGGAAGCACCAGTTATTTCAGTGTATTTTTAAGCATGGGTCAGTGCATTTAGTGAAGGTAAATCCTGGGATTTAGAAAGAGCAGTTATGGAAAAGGTAAAGCAAATATTTTGTAAAAGCAAATGTATCTGTCTTTTTCCTTAAGTCCTTCCTTCTACATAGAAAGGGACAATCTCAAAATAAACTTGAAAAATAAAGAAAATTGCAAGAACTGTGAAGACAAAACCTGTTATTTACAAATACATGAAGAGCTTCAGGTCCGGGAGGATGAGGTGGAAGGAGCCATGAGGGCCAGTGGGGATGGTTTGGTGACAAATGAGGTGGATATTTCTGGAAACTGAAGTGATGCTTTTGTCACTGTTCACCAGGGATTGGAAGGGAAATGTGCTTGTAACAGACATTTCCTGGGAACAGAAAATGAAACATTAATGAAAACACTGATAATATCTGAACATGAGGGAAAAAAAATAATAAAAGAGCTTGGGGAGAACAGTTAAAAAGAAACTTCCTAGGCAAATTTCCCTGAATTCAAACTATGACAAGGGCTGTGATAGTGGCATGACTTTTAAGTGCCGTGTAAAAACAGAGACAGTATACAGTGGCTTATGATTTAAATTAAATATACCTAAAAGGCAGGTAATTATTAATCCTTATCCTACTACAAATGCTAATAGTAATAAACCAAGCCAATCCTGGGCTGAGGAGCATCAGATGTTTTTGAAAGGAGCCATTTTTAATCCAGATCAAATCCTTATCCATAAATGGTGACAGCTACTCAGGAATAAAAGATGTGGGAAAGACTTCACCCCTATTTTCCAGTTACTGAGGAAAATGCAAATGTGATCTTTTGACTGCAAAACCTGGAGAGTTAAGTGACTAAAATGCCAAAAAGGAATTGGAATTTTCCTAATGAAGGAAAGTTTTAGTCCTAGCTCCAAGTAATGACTCTGGCAGAATTAGTTTAATATGCTTCGTATCCTTTGAAAAATAAACATTTCTGGTTTGATACAATCTAAATGAACTTGGAAATTAAAATAATTCTTCTCTGACTTCGATTTAGATGGATTGGCCATGTCTGAACATTACTGCTGCTTAATTTAAGATGACATATCAGCCTGGCATTTTCATTTTTAATGTGGGAAGCTGCAGTTATGAATGAGACCTTTCATCTCAGGGACAGCAGTTTCAATTTCTTGAAAACTAGTAGACATCTGTTTAAATAGCTCTTTGCACAGTGCTCAGGCTGGGTACCATGAGAACGTGTAAATTCATCTTCCTCATGATAAATGGACTCGTGACTAGTAATACTTCCATTTTTTCCCTCCTGCAACTCTTCGTGCCAGGATACATAATGAAGTATTTAAGATCAAGTATTTTTTGGATGCTCTGAGGAAAGTGACAAAGGTGTGCAATTGATTGAGATATTTTGAAATATTTCTGGCTTGACATTTTCACTGTGTGGTCTCTAAGGCAGGTAGGTATTCTACTGAGAACATTCAAAGAAATTATTTTCCTCACCAGTTAAAAAAAAAAAAAAAGCTATATTGAAGAGTCCTATGGGAAATGCAGTCTGGAGATTTTTCCAGCCTCCTCTATTTCTGATTCCTCACAGTATAGACAAACCTGCTTCTATTTTGACCATCGGGAACAGATGCAGAGGAGTACCTACGCTCTATTTGCCTTCCTTGAGAAGCACAGCCGAAGCAAGCAATAGCCTTGAGCCCAGCACAGATATGACAGCCAGGGTCATTTTTTCTCCGACATGCATCCTGCATTTTACATGCTAGTTCAGAAGTTAAAGTATAAACTCGGAAACTCAAGTACTTAGCTGCAAAACCCTCCCCAGACTGTGAGAGTGCAGAGTTGTCTCTTCTTTCCAAGAAGAAACCCCCACGCTACCCCCACGCTACCCCCAGGCTACCAGCCAAGCTGCGAGCAGGGAAAGGCACCTCCTGTGATGGGAGAGCTGCAGTGCTGGACTATAACAGACAAGACTGGCCAGAGGATATGGCAGTCTCCATAATGGGAGGCTGCAAAGCCAAACAACATAAAGCGTGCAATAAAGATTTCTTGTAATGTTCAGCAATCAGCAATGAGGACTAGTCCAAAGGACTCTGCGTTTAGTCAGGGCTATGCTGAGAAACAAAATTGCTGCTATCAGTTATTTGCAGTTAATGCAAAAACACAGCAATGGGAAATATCAAAATCTTTTACAGTGTTGTAACAATTGTGATTCAAGACCATTATTTACATTCAGAGAAAAAATCAAGCAGATAAAACAGGGGAAAAAAGGTAAAGCACAGACCCCAGGTGCTGCCACCAATTGCCATTGGTTTATGAGCTGACCTGTCTACCCTCAGAGAAGCCCAAAAGCAAAATTTTGGCATGAATTCACTCCTACAAAGAGTACTCTGTTAACTCTCTTCCACACCAGCATCCCCTCAAGTTCTCTATGACACTATTTACTTGCTGCCTCCTGGTCTTCTCCTCCCAATCTGTCTAGATCTTCACTTCATACCTGCCCAGGCACATGAAGGCTGTAGGGAGAGAAACCTATGGATAATCTTACTCTGAAGCCTTGACTGATAGGGAGAGTGGGCTTCTTTTCAAACACATGGAAATATTTACGCACATACAACAGAAAAAGTCTCAAAAATATGTGCTATTGTCTCTATTCACTGTGTATTGGGAGATTTGACTATTACTAGGAGATCTTGTAAGCCTCTAAGCTTACAAGTTAAGCGCTAAGTTAAATAAGTTTTTTCACCATCAGGATACAAGACTTTGCTCTTTTCCAGTGACTAGTTTGTGGAAATCTAATATTTTAAGTGTCAGTAGCTGCAAGAACTCCAGCAGAAGATGGATTTAAATGAGTAGTCCAAACAAGTTTTTGTTATTTTTAATTTCCACGAACAGGAACTGGCTAAATTAGGTTGTTAGATTTTGCTTGTAGCAGCTGAACACAATCTCATAATGTCTGGGCAACAATTGAAAAGTGCTTCAGTTGCTGAAAAAGTGCATGAATTCTTTTTCCCATCCATGAAAATCTGTAGAAGAGTCAGAATTCCCAAAATCTTTTGGAAGACTGACGATCTGTTTGGAACAGTCTGTTATTCTATTCTTCTGTTCCACCTCCCTTCCTTTTTTCTTAATGAGAATGAAGACTCTTTTGAATTTTTAAATAGTAAATCTTTATATTTCTAGAGTATGTTAATTTGAATTCTAGCCCTTTTGGTAGAGCACACTTAGTGTCTGCAGTCATATTATTTATGAATTGCCTATCAAGACTAGAGTGAGAAAGTACATATTAAATTTCTTCTAAGTTTGTGGAAAGATGATGAGAATTCACCACCCCTTCAGGCTTGATATTTCAGATGTTACGCTGGCACTGTAGAGCTTAATTATTACAGTCAGCGATATGGTCAGAAGAGTCTCACTTTTATAGAGCCATCATCGGTTACAAATCTAGTTACAGTTAATCAGTAGTCCAGTAATCAAGCAACCTGTATGCCCAGGTGAAATATGAGGTTTGCCATAAGCATGCCTTTCTGGAGGTCAATCCCCAGACAATGGGAAAGTCCATCTTTTTGCACTGGCTATATAGGGAGCAGAAATCCCTAGCTTAGCCCAGGTGCCTAACCTGTAGGCATCTGAATCTAGATCCTTACCGCAAATCCAGAGATCAACACAGCTTTTTTAGCTGGGCACAAGATATATTCTCTTTATTCTGATGGTTTTCAAACATTTTCAGCATTATGGAATTATACACAGTTGGCCTTTGGAAATGAAAAGCATCCCTTACATTGTACTACTTTAAGTTCACCATGTATCAAAGTAAAGTTTACAGTTCTGTTTTATAATCCTTGCGTTTTATCACAATATGTCCATTTTCTGTGTGGAAGAGTGCTTCAAAATATCACTTTTACAACTGATATTCCTGTAAAAAAAGGGATTAATATACTAGTAGCAATAGCATACTAGTACAATACCATACATAGTAGCAATTGTTGGTAATACAATCTATTTAAATTGTTTATGGAGATATAATATTCTAAATCAGTGCTATAATTTTTACAAGGTTTCATCATACAATTATAGAAATATATTCTAAATAATTTGTAAATGACAATAGCATTGTCAATATCAGTATAGTATATTATTGGATTGAATTCTCTTCCATTTATGTTAGAAACATTTTATTGGTAATAAGACAATCTATCTCTGTGATTCTCAAACAGTGATATCTTAAAAGTAACAATGAATTCTTTATATTGGGTCCTTTTGGGGCTAAAATATAGACCCTCCTCCCCACAAAAACAGGAGTCAGTACCTTGTCCTAGTTTTTATGTGGTTGTATTAGATTAGAGACAAAAAGTTCTTTTAATCACGGTGCTTTCATAAGTCTTTCAAATAGATCTTCCACAGAGACATTTTAAATATCTGCGTATAATATGTGAAAAGATCAAAGGGTAAGATGAAAAGAATAAAAATATGGCCATATTTGATGCTCTTGCAGTCTTCCGAATATTACAAATTGAAACTGAAGATTGATCTGAAATGTAATGTTTAGAAGTTTTTTTGCACATTGGCAAGTGGCTTTCATCCCTTTAATGAATTGGATATAAATTTTTATGGTGTTTCGTGTTCATTGCTAATTTTCCTTTCCTTTTAAGGACACTTACAACATGTTCTTCATTTCTAAGCAATCAAAATATTCAGGTAATATTTGGAACTTCCAACATCCATCTACTATTTCAGCTGCAGACTTATCTCTTGACTCGTAAATTCTGCTCTGCAGCAGAATCATTTTGCCTTATCTTGAAATATAGATCTCTTTAGAGAATAGCCAGGAAAAAATATTCCTTATTTGTAAACCTTGTTATAATCCAGTCAATTAAGATCTTAATATGTAGACTTTTGCACTAATTTTGACAGAGAAAATAATTTAGAATTCAGATTGTGGTCTTGGAAACTGTAGCATCAATTGTGCATTTAAAAGCATTTTTTAAATAATATAGTTTTGTGGGTTTTTTTAATGAATAAAAGAAATTGCAATCCTAAAGAAGATAAGATTTCTAATCAGAACTGGTAAAATATTCCATTTTGCTTTATGACACCTCAATCCATATCAACAAAGGAGGAAAGAACTGGAGATGTGATTGACTGTTTAAAGGAAAAGCTGTCAGATTGACTACAGGCAAGTGAACAGACACATTGCAACATGTAAACTGCATTTAATTTTATTATGCAAGCAGTTTTAATAACAAGTCACAAATAAGCTGTGTAAACTGAAATACTAAGTGTTACTGCATACAGACGTCTGATGTCAAGTAGGAGTGGTGATGTCCTTGCTATTTTAAGGGGAAGTACTCTAAATATGTTAGGAAGTGAAAGGTAATTAAAAGTAAGACAGGAGAAAAGAAAATAAAATAAATAGAAATGATAGAGGCAAGAAATTCCTTTGTGGTAGGTTGATAAGAGGACAGATTCTTGTAGTAGTGTGAGGAATGGGTTTTGTGCTTCTATTCAAATGTTGGAGGCATTATGTTAGCATGAACGTTGGTTTCTCAACAACCTTTTCTCTCTTGTTTCATTTCCTATATCTACATTTTTTCTCTTTTTTTTTCTTTTTTCTTTTTTGAAAATTTAAAGCAGCTTGTTAGATGATATAATTACACGAAGATTGAGCCTAGCTCCTGGGTCTCTATCTGCACAGATCAGGTAAGCCGTGCTACATGCTGGGACTCGAAGCAGAGCTGCACCGTACACCTGGACTGGAGAGCAAGGGCAGGCATGCTGCATACAGCGTCCTCAGCTCGCAGCACTTTCCTGGGACCAGTTAACAAATCTGGAGAAATACCTAAGGATAATACAAATAATAAAGATAAAAAAGTAAAAAAGCTTGCCAACTCTGAATTGTCTTCTTCCATTATGGGACCTGATGGATAATGTGCATACGCTTGGGAGATCTCTTAAACTCGCTTCAAAGCCTACATCTGCCTGACCTGCAGCAGAGGACATGAGCTTGGCATCATCATATTCCAGAAGCTGTTAGACATTCAGCTGGTGCAAGGGGAAAATGTTTTGCATCGTTGTGAATGGAGGGGAGCTCAGACCCACACTGGATTCTTTCACCTCCCACACAAAACCCGTATCTGCCATGCAAGAGGGTCCGTATCTTTCTCACTCTGTTTGTCGTTGTTGTTGTTGTTGTTCTGTTATTGTTGTTTACAGTCAGTAATGCAGTTAGTCATAATCTTGGAGATGTTCCAACAGGAACAATTGAAAAAAAATGAGAATTGGAGTGATTCTCAGTGCTTACTATAAAAAGCTCAGGAGGAAAAGGAGGACAGGGAAGACAAGTAGGGATGCATATTATGGGCCACTGTCACAACAGAAAAGAAAAACAATTCACTTTCTGCACACTTGTTTTCAATGCAGAAGAGAATTAAAAATTCTTGTCGAGATGATGGGAGATTTCACCCTGAAAAAACAGAAATGGACTGGAGTAAAATGTCAGAATCCACCAATGGCAGCTCACACAAAAGTTATTGTGCCGAACGCAAGGAAGTTCTGCTGCAGACTTTTTTTATTTTTCTGTTAGTTTAAAGAAAATATTTAGTTGCTGGAGGTGAAGCTGCAAACCTAGGAGATCAGTGATCACAATCTGATTACATTCAGTGTGGAAAAACAGAGAATAAGAGTTTTCTCAAGCTGAGGGAAATTATGAGAAGAAAAGAGCTTACTTTCTGCCTGGCAATTTCATTCTTTTTGCCTTCTCAGGGGACTCCTTATAAATTTATATTAGATGACTAAAAAGTCATGGATGTATAGTTGAAAAGAAGTCATGTTTTGCTAAAAGACTGTTTTAGCTCAGTAGCAAAATGATGATGAGAATTTTTGTAACAAATATTACTAATAGAAAAGGAAAGAATTGACAGCAGCAGTCAGGATAAACTGAATGTAAGCTTTTGGAGTACAGAAGATGGAGATGAGAAGCGTTATATAAAAATATCCCTGGGTAGCTGTGAGAATGGTAATATGGAATTTAAAGAACTATATTAGGAACAGAAGAAATCTTACTGATACTAAGTATACCTGTCACACGAGAGAGGAATGATAAAACAGCTATTAATGATGGGGAAAAAAAGGACTTTTCACTAAATAATTATTTTTGCATTTGGAAGGAAGCAGAATAACTCACTAACGCATCAGGAAAGGAGAGGAAGTGTTTATGAATCACTAAGGAACTAAAAATAGATGGTATACTCTACTGCCAGCTCCTTTTAGATTACCTGGCCTGAATAACCATCAGCAGAAAGGAGCTAGGCAGGAAGAACTCTTTCTGGCATCCAGACCTTGGTTACTGCTAAATAATCGTGCAGCCTGTCCTGGGCATCTATAGACCACTTTGCCTGGCCTCCACCCCAGGCAAATACAGAAGCAAAGTAATGAACTTTCAGACTAATTAAATCATCTGATGGCAAAAAAAAAAGTCAGAACTAATCTGAATTTATTCTTCGATGGATTTACTTGCTTGTTATTTACTGCACTATATATAATATATACAATGAATGTATTTTTGATTTGTTTCATAGCACTCTGAAAAATGGGCACCCTATAGTATCAACAAAGCTTTCACTTAACTGTTTAAGAACTGGTGAACCAACTGATGTCAAAGAGCAATCCACGAGGGCATGTCTAAGTGGTTTTCATGAACAGCACCGGGTGATATTTTTCATCATTGTCATTTGTGATTTAGAAGTGAATATCAAATCACTCCTAATAAAATGTATCTTTTTTAAGCTTACATAGAGGGATGTATATAATGCTTTCATGGAGTAGAGGAGGAGGCACTAGTAAGGTACACTGTAGATCACCAACTAAACTGAGTGCAAATCATTTATTTTTTTCAAAAAACAAAGATTCAGGCCACACCAAGGGACAAGGAGCCTCAGAAAAGACTTATGGAGACAAGTGAACAAGCAACTGAATTGGGAAGGAGAAGCAGAAGGTTCTGGTGCCTACATTTAAAAGAGAAAAAAAAGAAAAAAAAAGTTCAAATGACTGGGGAGAAATGCCGTACAACATGAACCTAAGATAGTCGGTTTAGCTTGTCAAAGAGACAGCTGAGATGTGACATGAGCTGGGCAAGTGCTTTCCCAGGGAAAGACGCTAAGAGGCCCTTAACTTTAGCAAAGTGATAGTTAATGAGTAGATGCTGAGGCCAGCCACAGTCAACAGGCAGATAAGGCACAAGTGTCTGATAACGATGGGGATCAGCAACTGGAACAAGGCATTAAAAGAATAAATTTGGTACCCACAAGGCAGAATTAGGTGATTTACTGGAAACTCCGCTTAAGGTAACAATGAGTAGCTGTTCTCCAGGCAGGAATAATGGGGTCAAAACCAAGACTTTATGTGCTGACTGTCAGACTGCTTGTTCAAAGGAGACTTTCTAGTCTTAAACACTGAAGTGTGACAAGACAAAAAAAAAATAAAGAAGCAAAAGGATAAATTCTGAAAGTAAGTATTAGAGGTTGTTTAATGGATCTAAGTTAGAGACGATAGTGGGAATTACCCCATCTGAGTAAACACTAGTACAATCTTTGATTCAGAAGAGCTCTTAAGTATACTTTTGACTTCATGAGCATGTTTAAATCCTCTGGGTTTCAATAGAATTGAAGCACCTGTTTAAGGTTACACTCTAAATTCAGGATTTGCTGAATCAAAGTTTTATCTGAACGTCTAAGACTGTGAAATTTCCCTTTTGAATACTGACGTGTTACGTTCTCCAATATTTATTCCGTATTCAGGCTTTCCCATACTTTCCCACCCCCAACTGCACTCCTATTCCTGCCCAGGGATAGACACTGGAGGAGCATGAAATAGTAGAGAGCAAATGCATAATCTTGCAACTGAAAGGGAGGGGTGGGTGGACAGGTGGGTCAGACTTGTATATGAGAGTTTGTGAATTTATTTGGATCTCTGTAGCATGAGAGGGGAAAACTTGCAAAATTATATGTATTTCAGTGTATCTTACTGCTGCCAGAGTCATGAATGCTGTCTTTCAGGTGCATTCTGTCTCTGGTAAAGCCAAAATGTGGTATAAAGATATTACTTCATCCTTTCTATACCTTACAAATAATTCTTAGCAGCATGCCATATTAATGGCAGCTGAGAACTCTGGGTTCTGGTTATGTATCTAAACTTTTATTGAAAAAAACGAGGGCAAGAATTTCAAAAAAAACCCCTGCTTTGGCCCCATGCCACTCTCTGGAAGTCACCAAGATCCCGACCTTGGACTCCAGTGGGTGGAGACCTAGGAAGGACTGCAAAATCCCGTCTTCAGTGCTTGGCTAATCAATCTTGTTAAGGACAAAAATGGAAAATGGGAAGTTACCTTTGTAGGCATCTGACATGAAAAAAAATATTTTTTTTCATCTGGGACAATGATCTTTCCTCTTTTTTTTTCCCTACAGAAATCTCTGAATGTGTGTAGGAAATGCTTTGTAATGGCCTAACACAACACAAAGTAAAGCCTCTTCTTTAACCATGTGGGAATGAAATTGGGATCTGAAGAAGCTAGACAGAAACGTTCAGGTAGAAATAATGGTAGACCATTATTTCACTTAGAGACCGAATGCGCAGCCATGAATATCAGATAATTTATTTGTCCCTATTCTCAATGCTAGAAAAGAAGACGTGAGCTATCCTGTACCTGCAGCCCCGCAAAGACAGCCAGAGCAACCCCAGACACCTTCCACCAGGACAAGCTGGAGCCAGAAGCTGGGAGATGCTCCATGGAAGGACCTGTGGGTGACAAATTCCAGCAAAGGGGCAAAAATAGCTGTTCAAAACCAGCAACTACTTGAATCAATAAAGACTTTCTTTTTTTCTAGCTCTTTGCAAAGTTATCGTGTCACATGTCTAAAGCACCAATTTGCCTCCAAGACTGCCTCAGTCTCATTGGAAACCTTGTACAACGTACTCAGAAAGTCTATTATATTTATTCTTTATTAAGATCTTCCAAGACAGTATCTAACCTGGGATCTCAAAATGTAACTTCAAACTATTTAATGAAAATGAAAATCCTGCATCAATCTATAAAGAAGTCAGTAAAGCTTTTATGTAAAAGGATTCAGAGGAATGTATCTTTACAGTCTTGAAATCTTTGAGGAACTATACAATAGCAAAGGAAATCTGGGCTATTAGGCTGCTTAAGAATGAAGTATCTTTATTTCAGTGTTTTTTTCTGGTTTCATTGGTCAAGTTTGTTTTGTGAATAATCCCTAGTTGTTACTCACAAACTACCTTAGTCTTCAGCTCCATTGCTAATGCCATTCAAACACTGTTACTAGACTGTGTTTCCCCTTCAACCAGGCATATTTCTCAATTTAACAAAATGGATGTAGTGCTGAAAAAAAGCCCCCAAGCCTGATATGATAAAGTGTAGCAGGGTTAATTGGTGGAACTGGGAAAAGACATGCAGAGAACTAGAGAAGCCAGGAGAAAGTACTTTCATTTTTTTACAATTTTGCCCCACTTTTCTGTCCTGTGATTTCTAACGCTTCTTACTACCTTTGCCTGAGTACTTTTAACAAATTTTGAAAAACAGGCTTTTGCTAAACAATGGATTTATTTTGCACATGAGAGCTAAAAGTCAGGCCTCTGGGTGGAAAGAAATCCCAGTAATTTAGAGTCAGCAAGCCATGTATTTTATTTCAATGATGGCACATTTATTTTTTTGATAACCATTTTTTTTTTTACCAGATATACATAAAAGTTTGATCTAAATATGCAAGGATTATTCATTTCCAAAATTTTCTCTCCAGTATGGACTCAGAAGAGTTTTAGCAAAGGATAAATGAGCTTGTCTCTCATTTTCACTGCATTGACATGGCAACCTACTGACAGAATTGAGAGAGATCTGGAGCTTGGCTGTCTTCATAAACCTTCCAGTAAGACTGCTAGGTATACAGCTCTTTGATAGGTGTGCATTGCCAGTGACTTATATTGTGTGCCTACACAATATGGAAATAAAAATAACAAGTACTAAGAGGAAAAGGCATATCTAAAACTTCATCCAGTCATTAGTTCTTTAGAACCTGAAGTGAACAATTTTGACACAGCCATAGGAAATAATTTCTTTTTCCTCACTTGCAATAGCTTTAATTGTTCTGGTATTGTCAGCCTTGACTAGCTGTCAAGCTGTGGTTAGAAAACTAGAGAACCTACTGCTATAAGGATGTGTTGAAACAATATGGAATGAATACAAATTTAGCGTGCCTGAGAAATAAAAACCAGCCATATGGAGTGTCTGCAATGTCTAGTGTTGCAGGATTATTTTCTACGATTAATGCACTTGGTTAATTATAAAAAACAACTCTATGCCTAAATATTTCAGTTAACCTTCCCTGCTTCTGACTCTGAAGTTGGAAGATACCAATACAGAGTACTAATTTTTATTAACCAATGCATACATTTCAAACCATATCATTTATATTATTGGATTAAAATTTCAAAAGAGACTACAAATTCTGGGTAGCTCCTTTTTTTTTTTTTTTTTCTAAAAATAAAGACAAAACTTGACTCGAGCCACTTGTTTCAAATTGAAGCTTAATATTTGGAATGCTGGCTCCTTTGGCTCTCTGTTTTACAAATTTAATTGTCCATCGCTTGACAAAAAATTTTATTTCCTGCGTTGTGACTTGGACTCATCTTCTAAACATAAGTATCTACCTATTCTTCATGTTTATGTTGCAAAAATAGTCTGGAGAAAATAATGATAATGTAATTGTTATTTTCTTCTTTCTCTTAGAATAAACTTGGAGGTTCTGTTTTCTGACCTTAGCTTTTAATTTTATTTTTTGAATACAGCTGTACCATCAAAGCACTCAGATGAAGATACACATCATATACCATCTGACAGCAGCCAGTCATAAGGTCTTCGAGAAAAAAAAAAAAAAAACCAACTCTACAAATATGTTAGTACTTGCTGAAATTAATGGAAGAAAAGACATACAATGATCTCTTAGTATCTGGTAGCTAAATTGACCTGTTTGCCTTTTTGTCAGGGACAAACATTTTTTATAATTCCTATATTTTCTATATAAATGGGCCAAGCATGTTACATTTTAATTTGTTTCTTTTAGAGTTTTGAGTCCTTGGGGGTTTCAGCTGCTGGAAAAGTAAAATCTTTCTTTTTTAAAATAATCATGTGAGAAATAAAGTGCTTCTGGATAATTCACTCAGAGCTTGGAAAATCATAAAACAGCGATAGTAGAAAGCTGAGAAGACTTGCAGTCCGCCTTATTTTGAACTGCAAGCGTAATAATGGCACTCAGGTTGCGAGGTTTATGCTGAAGTATAGGATGTTGCTCTTCTGTCCCACTTGCCCTTTTTTATCTCTTGATGGTTTCATGAGGGCTTACTCTAGCTGCTGGCAGAGCTGTGTTGGCAGTTCTGGAGGATGAGGTACATAGAATCATAAAATTGTTAAGGTTGGAAGGGACCTTTAGAGATCATCTGGTCCAACCCCCCTGCACACACAGTGTAATCTAGAGAATGTTACACAGGGTGGTGTCCAAGCAGGTCTTAAATATCTCCAGAGAAGGAGACTCCACACCCTCTCTCTGCAACCTGTTCCAGGGCTCTGTCACCCTCACTGTCAGGAATTTTTTCCTTAAGTTCCTGTGGAACTTTTGATGCTTCAGTTTGTGGCTATTTCCTCTTCTCCTATGTCTGACCACCACTGAAAAGAGACCAGCCTCATCCTCCTCACTCCCTCCCTTGAGGTATTTATAGACACTGTTGAGAGTACTTCTCCCTTTCCCATCTTTTCATTAGAAAAGGATCTAAAAGGGAGAGGAACCTCCTTCCTCAGCTGGACACAGCACCTGCAGTACTTTCCCAGTTGCTTTTGACTCATAATCAATGCAACCAAACTGTCCTCTGCTTCCTCAGTAGTCTTCATCATTAGGAGGTTTGGGAAATTAGATGGCCATCCTCAAGAGCCTTCCTATTCAGGAAGGTGCCCAGCTGGCCTCCTTCCCTTGAATATTTTTTCATCTCTGCTATGCAGAAAATTGGACTTCAGTGCAGAATCACTGCTTTGCTTCATGAGTCAGTGACAATGAAGATAAAACCAGAGCATGAGTATGACTAAGGTGAAATTCTTGCCCTAAGTGTTTATTTTATTAAACAGAAACAAGCAGGGAAAAGGCAGTGTCTCTGCCATGAACGACTCTGCCGTGATCTCTTTTGCAATGCTGTCATTGATTTCAGTGCAGGGTAAGTGAGATCATATGTTGGGATGCTGTTTTCCTGTTTAGCCCGAGAACAGTCAATAAGCTCACTAACCAGAGTCTATATGTTAGCCGTGCATTGCAGCAGTCTGCAGACCTTCATTTCGCAGAGCTTAAGTAGCAAAGCGCTCATTCCTACCTCAGATTTATTTCACTGTTAATTGAGCATGCAATTTCTACTGAAGAGACACAATATCACCGTTTAAATCCTTAAAAATAAATTTCTGAAATAGTGATGCTACACAAAAATAGTCAGAGAAAAAAAAAGAAACATTTAGAAAGTAGAATTTAATTTTGTCATATGCTAATAATATGATGGCATTCTGTCTTATAAATCAGTAATAAAATCACCTGCCCCAGACATTGACACAGTGGTGCACACAAGCAGTACATGTATACAGTATACATTATCTGATACAAAATTGAAACTTCTCATTTGCACGTCATAATATTTTCATAACAAATACAGCCTATGTTTTTGTTGGGCACAGAACATGCAATTGCAAACATAATTGATAGCCCTCTGGAACTGATAGATAAAATGAAAAAAAAATGTGAATTCTCTATTTCTTCATTTAAAACCTTGGTGTATATATATATGTATTTCTGGAGGTATTGGTGAAAAGCACAGAAAATATGAGCACATTAGAATGGAAAAGGAATATTTCATGAGCAATTAAGTTCATGAACACAATTTATCATGATATCCTGCATTTGTATTTTAAAGAATTCAGTATAATATTTTGACAAGTACCGTAAGTGGTAACAGCATCACTGTAGTTGTGGTGATGGGCTAAATGTACATGCATTATTAAAGCTGTTGGGAAAAACAATATATTTTTTTCCCCAGAGGAATGTCCTTGCTGGCTGGTGGCCTGTTTTTATTGGTGAGGCGGGTGTCATAAGCGTGTTGCTTAGAGCAATTGCAGCATCACCTGAGAGCCCGGTTATGCCTCACTGACTTTTCGGTGACTTGCAGATGACAGCTGGTTTGCAGAGGTAATTGTGTCAGTCCTGGGGGACTTGGCAATTAGCAGTTTATTGCTGCTTATTTTGATTACAGTTTCTAGAAGGCTGGGGCTGGTATGAGAGGAAAGAATGGTGATTAATGGCTTTATGTTGAAGGAAGTGAGCGAAATCAAGCTCTCGCTCCTGATGATTAGGAGGTCACCTATATGCTTCAGGAAGTGAACAGTTTCTAATTAATTGAACAATATAATTAAGTTAAACTTATAATAAATGTTCTACACCCTTACTTAGTTGGAAAACTTCTGCTTTGATATCAGACTGGATTTTGTGTTCTAGAAAGCTTGGCCAACATTGCAAATCTCTTTGAACTTATACATAGTTCTCCAAGTTATGACAATTGTTTCTAGTAGATTTTTCAGTATGGCTTGTTTTAGCGATATTCAGCTTTCCTCCTAATGACTTCTGCACTCGTAGAATTGTGTGCCCCAATACATACAGAAAATAATTCTTTACTGGTTGAATAAAGTATTTGTTTAAAAAAAAAGTATTAAGTTTTGTTAAAGAAAAAAAAGTATATTTTTAAGAACTCTTTGGACAAGACGTTCATACTGTTAGTTCTTCAAGCACAAAACAGTAACTCTGTCACTGTGATCAAAGAGTTCTTGCAAAGTCAGTGTTCAGGTGAATACAGTAATAGGAAATCAAAATGTATTGCTTCAAAGGGAGTTGAAAAAAAGGGATTTTTTTTTGCATGTGTATTTGTAAATTAATTTTGCCTGTCTTTTTAGATACTTTTAGGGCCTTCAACTCCAGAGGAGATAATTTAATTAAAGTTAATCTGTAAGGAAAAGCTGAAAACTTACTTTTAGATAGAAATATGAAACAGTCATCCATAATGTACAATATATTGAATTGGCTAACATCATTTGCTTCATAGCTCAAGGACACATTGACATCTATAATCAGAAGGGCTCTCAAAGGACATAAACACATTCCTTCAATTGAGATAGGTGACAGTTCTTTTAAAATGGCCCAAAATGGAAGTCTAAGCTTATTAACCCTTTAAAGGAGATAAATGAAAGACAAGTACAGTTAGATCATAGAATCATTAAGGTTGGAAAGGATCTTTAGAGATCACCTAGTGAAAACCCACCCTGCACACACAGGGTCACCAAGAGAAGGTGGAACAGCATTGTGTTCAAGTGGATTCCCTCCAAGCGGGTCTTGAATATCTCTAGAGGAGGAGATTCCACCACCTCTCTGGGCAGCCTTCCAGTGCTCTGTCACTCTCACTGTTAAGAAATTTTTCCTTAAGTTCCTGTGGAACTTAGGATGCTTCAGTTTGTGGCCATTTCCTCTAGTCCTGTTGCTGGCCACCACTGAGAAGAGGCCAGTCCCATTCTGCTCGCTCCCTCCCTTGAGGTACTTATACACGTTGATCAGATCCCCTCTCAGCCTTCTCTTCGCCAGGCTGAAGAGGCCCAGCTCTCTCAGCCTTTGCTCATAGGGCAGATGTTCCAGACCCCTAATCATCTTCGTGGCCCTGCGCTGGACTCTCTCTGGCAGCTCCACGTCCCTCCTGCACTGGGGAGCCCAGAACTGCACACAGTACTCGAGGTGCGGCCTCACCAGGGCTGAGTAGAGGGGCAGAATCACCTCCCTCGTCCTGCTGGAGACGCTCTGCTTAATGCACCCCAGGATCCCATTGGCCTTCTTGGCCACGAGGGCACACTGCTGCCTCATGGTCAACTTGTTGTCCAGGGATCTGCCCCTGACTTCACCATCTGAAACCATACATTAATGAAAAGTGAAATAGTATAGCTGATATTTGTTTTTTGGCCTCTAATTCTGAAGTCTAATGCCAATGCACGGAATGTTTCCAATTTTAATTTATTGAGGTGTCTGAGTTTTTACAGTCTTTCTGGATTAATTTCCATTGTATAACCCCTCAACCATAAAACTCATGCACTAAATTGAGATTAATCCTGACCTTAGAGGATTAGCTTGCAGGAGGAACTACCCATTAATTTAGACATGGACATAATCATGGGCTGTGACAACAAATCTAAATACTAGCAGATGCACATGTTTAAAACCTATTAATGGCAAACATGGAATGTCATAAGTTTTTCTCCATCTCCTTTCCAAGTCTTCCAGGTTACTGAGGATGCCAAGAGAATACCTCCTTGTCCAGTATCCTCAAACTTATAATGGGAACTGGATCTTCATGTACCACATCAAATAGTATGACTTTATAGAACTCATGATTTTGGTTATTTAAACATTATTCCTGAGAACTTGAAATACAGTCACAGTGGCTGAAGAGAGAATTCTGCCAGACATAATGGACTTGCTACGCTGGTAAGTGAACAAACATGCCAAAACTCCAACAAAAACATGCCAAGAAAGACCATCCCATTCTTTTTGGAGACAGATTGATTTTAAAGTATAAAATAGATACAGTTGATGATTGGATATTAAACCATCATTATGTTTTTAATGATTAGACTGATGCTATCAACTTAGCATAATATAATGTGTGTTGACTTTATTTATTAGTCTTTTTTGAAGCTTGCACATTAAGTTGCAGCATACTGAGAGAACACAGGCAATTTTGGCTACTATCCTGGAAACTGCAGTCTCTCAGAAATATTTTTCTCGGTATGAATCAATATGAAGTAGATTCTGGTTCTTGCAGATTCCAGACCAGTAGTATTATTGTAACTCCAATGGTCCAAGGGTATGTTTGAAACCAAGCTTCTGGGGAAGAATTTAAACTATAGGGGAAAGTAGACAAGCTTTTGACACCACAGACTTTCATTTGGGAACACCAGCTCTTCAGGTCTGAAATAGCAGCAACAATCCAGATACTGTATAAAGGCTGAGATTGTTTGCAATGAGTTTAGCTTAATTTCATCAATCAGTTAGACAAATCTGAAAGAAAAAGTGAATTGTACCTGAGGAATAGAGCAGAATTTTTCAAGGAATGAAGTTATAAGGTCATTGCCTCCAATGGGACAGAGACAGGAAGACTGCTGATTAACACTTGTGGATCATGGAGATTCAGATTAAAACAAATAAATTTTATCAGAGCATGCTAATATTAAATAGTACCAAAGAGAAATGATTAGAAATAGTATCATATTAGCAGACACTCTATTTTATATCTGTAATGTAAGAAGCTAGGGAATAGTTTTCCTTTAAGGGACCTATTAAATGCAGAAGGGATGATTAAAGTAATCGTGAAGAGATCTAAACTTTCTAATATTTTATTTTTCAAAGAAGTGAGTTAAAACACTGCTTGTGAGACATGACATGACAACCCCTGCACTTTAGCAAGGTTATTAAATGCTGCAGAAACAGAGAGCTTTGGCCTTCAGTATCCAAGGCATTAGAAGTAGTTCTTTTTCTTTATAGGCATGACACAGCATGGGTATGGAAGAACAACATTTAATTATCCTCCTCACCCAGAAACTCATCATTTTAACCACATCAGTCAAAGTGACAGGCCTGGCAGCTGAACTATGCAAATAGGTGGTGACCATGGGGCCACCTCCTGCAGCTTGTCACCAGACTGTGAGGATGGGGGGCAACTCTCAGCGACAACATTCTGGAGTCAAAGGATGTCACATTGTGTTTGCTGTCAGGCTCAAAAATGTAAATGGTAGCCATCAGTTGAAGACCTGGAGAGGAGGAGAGGCTTGTTCATACTCAGACTTGAGGAGCAAGTACTAACACACAAAATCTCTGCATAAAGTGTTCAAGAAAGTCACAGATGTTTCAGGATGCTGCAGAGCTGCATGGGTGCCCTGCCTGTATTTACACAAATCTTGGCTGACGAAGTACATCTTCAGCATCAGGTTATGCTGCATTGTGCCCAAAAGTAGCTGAGGTGCAGAAGGCACATTCCTTCTCAAGCCCCTAAAATGAGGTTAATACCCTCTGATATGCACTGTGACTCTGTGTCATGATGATAACATCCTAAACAGCTGGAATAAGTTTGCCAAAACTTGTCTGTCAGACTTCAATTTACACCAGCTTCACAGACTTTTGAACTTGGAGTGGTTGAGATCCACTACTGTGTTCAACATTGGATGGATACATAGGTTTGAAAGTGCCTAGCAGGAATGACAGGGGTGGAAAATGAGTAACAATACAATTTGTTTGTTTTGCTTCAAGGAATAAAAAGGAAGGTAATAATAAAACCATTTCTTAGTTTTGTGTACAGGTCATCTTTGCAGCTGTAGGCATGGAAGTTCTTTAGAGACGGGAATACGGCTAATAAAATAGCAATCACACTAGGCCAACTTTTAAAGACAATTTTAATTGCAGAAATAACAGCTTTACTTGGAGAAATAGCCTGAACTCAAAAGAGAGATAAAGTGACCAAACTTCTGCTCAAGATATTTAGATAAATTTAAAAAGAGGAATTATTAAAGGTACATGTTAATTAGCCATGAGAATCTCCAAGATTGTTATTTATCTTCAGTGCAACAGACCATTTTTCTTGGAGTAAAATAACACTAAATACCAAGATGTCACATGAAGAGGAACTTTAATTAGCAGTGAGAATGACCTCCCTACTGGTGCAGCAAGATAAATGGATTGTGGTCATTGCAGGTGGGGCAGACAAACTGCAAGGCAGGAGAAACAGCTCATACCTTGCCAGTGATTTACGCAACTTTTTGCTAGCAGACGCTGAATTCATGAGTTCTATTCTGAGCTCTGGAAAGGTTATAAACAACTCCAGCACAAACACAAGCCTGACACATTTATTCTGAAAAGCAACAGCCTTAATGGGGTAAGAGTAGCAGCAGGTTGTATTCTTAGCCATGCACACATTGACTGTCTGCAATCTCTTCCATAATCCATCTGTCAAAAAAAGTAGGAGACCTTGGTCGCTTCTGAGACAGCTACAGAACTGCTAGTTTCACTGACAAGCGGAAGGATCCTCCCCCAGCACTTCACTGCCCTACTCCTCTGCTCACCCCATATGAGGTTTTAGCTCTTTGCATCTTTGCAGCACGCAAAAAAGCCTAGACAGACCCAACGCACAGAGGAACAGGCTCATTGTGTAGAAGAAGCATTTACAGCAACTTCCATGCTCACTTGTAGGAGTATTTAGAAACGCCTTAAAAACTAATCATGAGCAAGTTTTTAAGAGATCAACAATTAAGCGAAATCTTGGCCCACTACAGTGTCCCCATTGATTGTGCTAAATGACCAGAAAGGAAGGTCTTGCAGCACCTTTCAAGGAGGATACCAACGAGCAGGTCTGAATAACACCCATCGCCAGGAAGACCGACTTGCTCCACGTGATAGGCATCCTGCAATGAGGAGCTCTGGCCCTAAACCTAAGGAGCCAGAGCCTAATTTTGGTTCACATTCATGTATTCCTGTATCAGCCCCTGGGATGATGACGTAGCCTCCAGGGAGGCAGGCACGTTATAGGACACCCACCTGGAGGAAGTGATGAGCAGCACTTCCCCAGCTCGGAGTTTAGCCCTTTGTCCAACTGCAGCACGCTGCCCAAAAGAAGCGGCAGGAACTGCGGAAACATGACTTATTTCTTTCCTAATTTAATCCTTGGAATCTTCTAAAGAATTATGGTTGAAAATTTTCAAAAAAAAAATCTGCCTGTGGCAGCGACAAGCATAGCAAATTTCACTTTGAACAATTCCGCACAGCACTAAACCACTGAAAATAGGGCTAATAGGGCTAATGTTAAGCAACCTTGGCCACGGGCAGTTTTACTGGCTCTTACAGTGCTACATGGTGGTTTTTTTCTATAAACACTACACTGAAGTGCTGCATCTCTCACTCTGCTTTATTCAGCTAGCAGCAAAACCCAAAGGAGACTTTTTTTTATATGCACAACCCTAATTGAAAGCAAAGTAAATTAAATGAATTGTAAGCAGTGCCAATAATAGCTACTAGTTATTTTGCAGTAAAAATACCAATTTTTTTTCAGTTTTTAATAACTATGTTTTCCTGCTGTTTGCAAAAAAACTTCTAGTAACAGCAAAGTATTTCCTATATAATTATTCAGTAGTGCCCAAATGAGCAATATATAAAAAGCATGCTAAACAACATTACTGAAATGTAATTGTGCTGCAGAGAAACAGATATAAAGGAGAAGTTATTTCAATTTCCCTTTGGTGACTTTGCCTTAATCTCACTCATGGTAAAACTGTTTTCTGGAGTTTCGATCCAATATTTTTCACTGATAGTTGGAAAGGAAAGAACAAGATCGCATGGGACAGCACCAAGCAATTTATAGAGATATATTAAATGAATTTAGACTCTTTTATATTTATTTATCAGTTGTAAAAATAATTTTGTAATTTTCTTGGGCCTGTTCATTATCAGAACAAGATATTTAAATAACTTCTACCTGAGTTTGTAGATAGTAATCCAAATTTGAAATTCAAATTTTGTAGGTAAATTATAGTCAGACAACATGTTTACCTAATATAATTGTATTCAACTGGTTTTTGGAAAAAACTAAATAAAATCAAAGTGTGATTCTTCAGGTGATTACAATTATCAATACATCGTGTGGATTAATAATACTCTTCATATGCCCTTAAATTTTATGAGATTTGTCAACTAAAATTACAAGAGTTAGCAACAATTTCCTAATGTAGCCACCCTGAAACAAAATTTTAAGTTCGATTTGCAGAAAAGACAAACAACATATTCCTATTATTGAGCTTAACTTGACAGGTTCCCAAATGGGGAACACAAAATTGCTGTCAAAGAATTCACCTATGATAGAAGACCAGAAAGACCTATAACAGTAAAGACATTTCCAATAAATTGTCCTATAATGGGGAAGAGGTCTTCTCTTCAGCATGTCAAGTCTCTGTAATGTCATGACCACTATACTGTGAGATATTCAATTGTATGCTTTTCTTCAAAACTGTAGGAAAAGTTTGCTATTAAACTTAAAAAACTTTTTAAACATAAAAAAAAAAAAAAATGTTTCGAAAGGTTAGTGTTGACAGGAGGTTTTGTATTTCCAAGGCAAAAGAAGGTTATTTTGGTATATTGAATATACTAACTTAAGGTCACTTCAGTCCGAAACTGTATTGTCCCTTCATGGTGTCCTGCTCTAATCAGAAACCAAAAAAATATTGTTTTTTATGGTGAGTCTGAATTACAGGAGAGAATGGAGACTTATGCAACCCCCATACAGTATTAATGGAGAAACAACTTTTTACATCAAAATCATTCTTACAGAACTTAGACATTGCATTCTAATTAGAAGCTGGAAAAATTTAATGAAACAAAACCATGAATATTTTAAAGACAATAGTCTGCTGGTAAAGAGTTCAGCTCTTCTGCTTCTCGTTTTTAACTTCCCTCCAGCCTTTATTGGCGCCTTCCTTGGGGGACTCAGAGATGCACAATTGTAGTCTCCCCTCCAAGCAGTGGCTGTGATTTCCCCTCAGCAGCTGCAGTCCAAAGAGTTTCTGGAGAGAAGAGATCCCTCTTGCAGAAAAATATTTGTGCATTCTTGCCAGAACAACTAGACCTACTCATCACCACTCCGTAGTCACTGGCACGGACTTATAGTGAGTTATCACTGCCTGTGTAACCCTAAGTGGTAGCTTACATCTGCATCTGTACAGAACACTTTCACCTCAGTAGCAAGGCTATAGCATTCCCCTAAATCTATTGATCATTTCTAGTGCACGCCTCTTCCATAGGTAATATGGCTAGAGTTTGCAGTCATGATCAAACGCTGTTTTCATAGGTGTCGGCAATATTTAAGATTGCAAACTAGGTAGACAAAGATGTTAGGCACTTCATAGCATGGATATTTGGCTAGAGAGTTTCATTAATGTAGCTCAATACAGTAGGTGCCTCAATGCCACAGGAATGATACCAGTTATGTACTCAGCCCCTTCTGTTTTTCTCATCCATACCGCTGAATCTGTACCTACCTTGATAAGTGTCTACACACCTTTAACACTCAGCCAACTCAAGCATAGATCTCTTTACAACTTGACCTTTTTTGGTGCTAAGACTACTTCCTGAAGGG
Source organism: Eudromia elegans (assembly GCA_003342815.1). Taxonomy (NCBI): domain Eukaryota; kingdom Metazoa; phylum Chordata; class Aves; order Tinamiformes; family Tinamidae; genus Eudromia; species Eudromia elegans. Next base: position 1,420,916 of record PTEX01000129.1, on the reverse strand, counting down.
TATGTGGCCATCTCTTTGCTCCCCTCACCCCCTGAAATCCATGTGCAATGCATACATATCTCATTCTGTATCTTTCAGATTTGGGGCTCCTGGTCATAAAACAACTCAGAATGTGGAAACTTTTTGTTAGATTAAAGCTAGGTTTTCTTTCCTTTTTTTTTTCTTTTTCCAGCTGCAGAAAGCAGATTATAAAAACTCCAACATTTTGACTTACTAGCAGAAAATTATCTGGAATGTACAAAAATACATAGTTATAAATACAAGCCAATGAAGAAAAAAAAAAAAAGATTCTATTAAACACCAAAATGATCATGAGCAATAACAGCTACTTGCTTTAAGTTCCTTCAGCCACATTTTTTTCCATTCCAGTTTCCATCAGTTATTTTAAATTAAGTGTGCATTCTCTACTATTTTTTTCTTAAGCTATAATGGTTGCCATGGTTATCACAAGGCCATTTTAAATGTAAGGAATGCACAAAATTGATTTTTCGTGGTTCAGCCTGAAACACTCTTAAAACTCGTGAAGCCCGTGGACGCCAGCTCTAGTTAACGAGGGCTGTCTGCTCAGTCACATTTCATCAGTTTGTGGCTGCACGATGAAATCTGCATTTTGCACATGAGCATCGTATGCAGTCAGTCGGGGCTTGAGGGGACCACATAGTCACAGGCGGGACTCAAGTGTGAGCAGAGGAACGTGCACTTCTTGCCATTGCATCTACCCATCTCTTGAGCTGTCCGAGCCTGCCTGCATTTTTGTGCTGCAGCCTGCAGTGTGCTTCTGCTCCCCGCAGCTGCCCACGAGGGGGATGCATAGGTCAGGATCCCCATTAATGCGCTATCGATGTGCACCACACTGCAGGACCAGGACCTTTCGTGACTGAGACACGCTCCTGAGGGATGGAAAGCTGCATCTGGTCCTTAGACGGTCCACATGCTTTACATTAAATGGTCAGCGTGTGTTGCAAACTCCTCCTAAGTAAATACTTGCACTAGTCACTGCTCTGCAGAGGGAGGGAGGGATTTTCTTCTGCCTCCTTTTGCCTTCCCTATTTTCCATTCAGGGCAGCACAACTTAGAAAGGATTTTCCTGTCCCATTCAGGAGTTCGGCTCCCATTCTGAGCCAAAGCAGAGACTGCACAACGGCAAATTAATTTTCCATATATGAAGTAGAAATAAATAAAATAAAACCAGCATTTCCCTACTTGTGTATGAACTGCTGTATATAGCAGACCCAACAAATTAACTCCAGTGCCTGAAGTCCATAATAAACATTTGTGCAGATGAGACTTTCAAGACGTGTGGCTCAGTGGATATCCCGCAGATTTTTCTGTGACCTTGACCAACACATTTAGCTCTGTGTTTCAGCTTCGTTTGTGCTCTAGCAGTGACAACTGAAGCCAATGGTTTGTTTGTTTGTTTTTGTTTTTTGTTTGGAGGGGGAGCTATGCTTATTCGCCAAATAATCTAAAGACTGACTAATAACTATTATTTTGATTCTTATTTTGCCTTTTAGGAAGATATGGGAGAACTTTCTGTCGGGGAAAAGTCAACATGCAGGCTCGGACCCAGCTGACATTAGCCACTTTCCCCATAGAGCTTTGGTGAGATGTCCCAGAGCTATAGTCCCTTGGGATAGCAGTGGGTCCTGCTTTGCCGAGGGAGGGCACCTCCTGGAGACACGATATGTGGGATACACAGAGCTGCCAAACAGTTCATCCCAGGAGGCTGCTGACTCACAGGGCTGCCCAAACCCAGGGAGCAGCTCCAGAGTGTGGCAGGAGGCGTGACTGAGGCCGGTGAAGAGATTCACATGACAGTTGCAATTGCAGGTGTAAAGAGGAAGCTTTCTGAAATCACTTAATTTCCCCGTCCTTAGAATTTTTCATGCGGCTTTGATTTTCTATCACAAATAAAAAGAAATGGGGAAGCATCAGGATTTCCCAGCAAGAACCAGAAAGAACTTGTTCTTCTTCTCCTAATTTTCTCTTGTACTTCTTGTTCCCTCTCCCTTTGTCTTAACCTCCACAAAACCTTGTGTCAGTTTAGTGACTCTTTGCGCAACGCCCTGACTCTGCAAGTTATAGCCCAGCAGTGCCTTGCTCTTAGCAGGGACTTGGAGAAGTTATGCCCTCCCCTTCCAATCCCACAAAAGACGGGCAAAAAAATAAGTAAATAAAAAATAAAAAATTAGCCAGATTGTAAGATAATCACACAGACACACAAAAATCATTGAACTTAACAAAACTCCAGGTATATGGGGTAACTCTATATTGCCGTGATTGAAAACCAGAAACATTCTAATTGTTACAGAATGCTAATAGGAAAACCACCATTTCCTTAAATGAACATTTTTACTAAATCACAGGCATTTGACTTCCTCTCATGCATTTCAATAGCATGAAAATGAAGCACTAAAAGAAATGCGAATATTCTGTTTACCAAAAAAGATTTGTTGTGACAATTAGAGTCTTTTCAAAATGATATTTTAAAATGTTATCCATCAGCCTAAGCATAGAGAGAGCACACAATTTGGCACTAATGCGCCTCTAGCTAGAAATAGAGGCCTCATTTCTGCAACTGTGTTGAGTAACCTTAGCAAGAGAATTTAAAGCAGCTACTGCTAGTGCTTGAGGATGGAAGGATCTGGCACCTTGGAAATACCCAAGGATTGCAAGGATGCAATATGGGTATAATTCTAACTAGGGCTATTTCATTAGTGCCCTTTTGAAAGAACTATAACTAATGAACTGCAAATTAACCTGTGCAATCGATTTTGTTTTCATATCATCACCCCACACATCATCAGCATCATTGGATGCAGGGACAGATAAATTGTGTATAATTTGGAAAAACAGGATTGCTGAATAGACTAAAATGATTTGCCTATAATGTAAGATTTAAGTCAGTTCTGTGCATTTTCTATTACCTTTATGAATTAGCAACCTTTTATAATTCATTTTATTCTTCTAATTGTACAATAGCAACTTGCCAGGTCTTTCTGCTAAAGTATTGGTCTGATCCTCAGGGTAAAGTCAATTGCCAGCCTGACTATGATTTCCCACCAGAGGAATCATGCTCACTAAGTGACAGACTCTTTCCCTATTTAAAAAGAAGTGGGAGTAGCCCTCCCCCATGCATCCATTTTGCCTTGGGAGCTATTTGGATGCTGCAGAGATGGACACCACCATTTCGTTAAGGGTGAGCATTAAGTATTTGGTTAACTGGAGCTGTCAGGAAATTCAGTACAGGAATAGGTTGGCATTCACTGTTTGCTTACCAGTCTTCCATCTCCTCTGTCTATAGACCCTTAAAAATTGAGCTAATCTTTTATTATTAGCAAAATGGAATTTTTAATGCCTGAGAAAATTTATGCCCTTACAAAACAGAACATTACTATAGACAGAAGGAATATTTATGGTTTAAGGTGACAAACGTTTTGGGGAATTAATCACATATTTGAGATGAAAGTGCAGATCCAAATAAATGAATGGCCAAATTCCCCAATAACTTCCAGAGCGTATTTTTTTCCTCACTGAGGTCAAACTCACCTTCAGTGCTAGAAAATTCAAGTCAATGAAGAAACATGAGCTATTTCATGTTATTCCCACGTAACTGGACGTTTTGCTCCAAGTCTTTTCACAAACCTAATTCAAATAGTGATTGCAGTGGAGTTACACCAACCACTGTAAAGCAGAATGATGAGACTAGCCCCATTGCTTTATCATACTGACGATTTAGCCAAAACAACGTGTAAGCCAGCCCAACAACTGTGCTGTACTGAAGACTGGTAAAACTCTAGCAAAAGTGTAGTAAAGATTAAGCAGTCCAGACCTCTCTGCTGTGCGAGCTTTTTGGCAACATATTTTATTTTTCAGGAATATGAAAATACATTTAACCAAATTAATATTCTTTGAAGGAATGATATGTTGCATTCTGACTTTGTTTTCCATCTGAACACCTGAATTTTACAAGCCACTTCTATGTACTTACTTAATAAAAGAGAAAACTGTTTGTGTGGAAATATTTACTTAATAAGAAAAAAAAAATCAACTTTTTCCTTTTATATTTTAACAAGTAACTCTTTTTGCACCTCCTGAAAAGTAATGAACATTTTGATCAGTGATGAAACGCTGGTTTGGGGCCACTGACACACAAGCCTGGCATCATTTCCTCAGGCCTCTTCATTCTCCCCCTACCACTTCCCAGCACTCACTCACAGATGTGGGTAACTCAAGTATCTTGCTAAGTGATGGAAGTTATAGACTTAGATTTATCTTATTTTTTTTGGTAAACAGTCATTCCCACTGGCTCTGTTGGCTGTTCTGCTGGGCTATGACATCTCAGAGCTCCGATAGAAAGGGTCTGTCATGCACTAAAGGCGAAGATGATTTACTTGCTGAAATATCTTCTACTCCTTCATGAAAGAGCAGCTCAGAAAGCAAACAAGCAATCAAACAAAAAGCCTAATCACCTTCATGCACCACATCTTTATCCTTCATTTTAGGTTGGTGTCACTCACTCAAGGCAGCCTCTCATCATCAGACCCATTGGCAGTTTAGCTGTCCCAAAATTACTTTCTGTGATTCTGAATATTCCATTCACATTCTAGGTAAATCTCTTTTTATATAGATATATATGTATATATTAACCTTTATATTCAATTTATATTCACCTTCAGTTCAAAATTGCTCTTTGGTTGTGGTAGGAAATTTTTTTTCACAGCAAAACCTCGATGTTGATACTCCAATTCAGCCTGGCATTTTGCTCTCTGCTCCACTTGCTTGAAGACAGAAGTCAACAAAGGAGGCCAGTGCAGGTGAACCATCTGCAGCAATGCCCAAATTTAGTGTCGCGCTGGTGGCCATGGGCTGAAATGTTTTTCTAAGCACACTTAGCCTCAGGCACCCAGAGTTTTTCAACAGCTGATCTTACTTCCTTGGGTCCATCTGGCGTTCTCAGAGCTTCTTGGCTCAGCTCTTCTCTCAACAAGAGACTCCCCAGCAAGAAGTCTGCACTTTCAAGGCATCAGGATAGCAGGGTTACTTATAGGGCAAAGCAACAATTTTGTACTGGCCTCGGCTGGCAGACAGTGCCACTAACATGCATTTATGATTGTATGCCTTAAATCATCATTTAAATCATCCTCCGTGATTATGTAACAGGTGGGATTTTTTTCTCAGAAATTCATTTCTAAAAAAATCTTTGCTCTATGAATATTGGAGGATGAAAATTAAACCACAGAAGATTTATTAATTCATAATACCCGTGCTTTCCTGTTCTTTCTCACCAAAAGTAGAGCAAATAAACCAGAAAAATAGTTCTTGTTCTAATACCTTCATAAATATTTGTGCTCATATTTGTACTTAGCAAACACTGAAAAATCATGTGGAGCAAGTATGTTTACATAAAAAGAAGGAATTTTACTTGTTATCAGGGTGCATTTCAATCTGGGAACTATATGTTGTAACTGATTAAGAATCCAGGAGCAAAATTAATGTACTTAAAGTGAGAAATGAGGTTTTTGTCTGCAAGTGAAGGCCACACACCTGCCCTTTTAAGCAAACTGCTTTAGCAGGAAAAATATTCCATCACACAATGAGAACTCAATAGATTTCTACACACATAAGTCGGGATCTGCTTACATAAACTTCAGTGCAGAGCACGAACTCAGAATAATAGATTTCTATTCTTAGTACCGAGTCAGTAATAGTGAAAGTAAATCAGTGCACGGTAACTTCTTTTTCAAATATAACTCAGCAGCGTTAACAAACACCATTCCAAATCCATCATGAATTTTTCTGCCTAAGGCTGCATGGGAAGCAACCTCTATTTTCTCTCCTCCTGAGTCCCTTGAGACCACCATTGGAGCTCCTCACCGGAGCAATGATTCTCCACATTGGAGCAATTATTTTTCCCAGTTGTTCAGAACAACATTTCAAAGCCCCATTTGAAAGCCACTATATAAATGTGTGAATCCAATTGTTTATGGCAAACTATGGTTTAACATGCTCCATGCTTTTTTCAGCAGAACCTTTCCAGGTGTATTTGGTTAGAAATTACTCCTACTACCACATTAGGTTGCTAAGACAAATCCTACAGCAGTTTTCCCACGTGCAGCCCTCCAGATCTCCGTTTTCTGGTTCCCAGGTGTCGCTGACAGAGAAGCGTGCAGCTTCTACTGATTTCCAGCCCCTGCTCAGCCTACCAACAAAGTGCTGCTCTCTGTCTCCTCCTGTCTCTGCTGCTGAGGAGGCAGCACGGAGACATCTGCTCTCCTGGGTTGCTCTGGGGGTGTCCCTGGGGAGCTTCCAGCTCTTACCAAGGCACTGCCACAGAGAACGCCACAAAATGAGGAACACCCCAAATAACACCAGGAGAGACCCCAGTAGACAGCTTTCCTGGAGAGCTTTTGGAGTTTTTGACTTTCTCCAGTAGCTTCTGTTTCTCTTTTTGTCTTTTATTAACTTCACCTTCTAATGAGGTACCATAAAGATGAATCTCCTCATTTTACTTAAAAGGTTCAATGACCCTATGGCATACAGTTATGACCCAGTAACATGTGAGTATAGTATTTAGGACTTCATAAAACACTTACATGATTTGTACACGTTTTACATGCATAAGAAGAGACCTGTGCTATGCTGCAAAGAGAAGGGGGTTGAAGCAAGACAAGCCCCAAATGAAACACAATATTTTAACAAAGAAGGGGAACACTTACTCGTTGATTTTTGTAACACATTCCCACTACAGTTGACTAACTGTGTCACAGCAGGTGATACGAACCTCATCAAGAACCAGCTCTTGTCACAAGCTGCTCCCAGCGTGACCCCTGACATGAAGTCAGAGCCAAATTGCCTCTACCAAGTTCATACAAATAGTCATGAAACTCCACAAGGATATTCATATGAATGAGATCAGCTTAGGATCAGCTTAGCCACCAGCAACAAACACAGCTCTCCTAAAACGCTTTCCTTGTGAAGAAAACCACCTGATTTCATTTTTGTTTACTATCGCATTTGGTGTTAAGCCCATAAAAGAAGAGGAATGTGTCAAAATATCTAACAACATCAAAGGACTATTTTTTTTGCCAAATACAGAGATGAAACTGCAGATAAAAATCAATACTATACATCACTGTAAGTACACAGCAGGATTTCAGGCACTTGTTTCAGTCATCCTGAAAATAACGGTTTATGAACCAAGTCCTGAGCTTTTTAATCAACACAGATATGCAGCCTTTAACAGGGCTACACTGCTAAATATACACAAAGTGATGTATGACATGATATACTAAAACTATTAAAAAAACCATTAAGCATGTACATGAAATGATACCTAATTCTCCTAAGGATGAATGTAGCCCATTAAATTGATAGATTTAATAGCAAGATTGTTAACAGTACAGAGATATCTGCAAAATCCTTTGGATCATCCTGGATTATCTTTTTTAGCTTTTTCTTCTTACATAATTTTTAATTTACTTGGCAGTTAATCCTGTTATGGAGGAGGTTTTGAGCAAACACTTGCATTTTTGAATTTCCTGAGTGGTATATGAGGTGAACTGATTTCCACAAGATCCTTTCTCTTTGATGCCCCTTTGCTGGTTAGGCTCTGCAATAATATTATGTAATGGGGCCCACACATCACCCTTCACTCCCCTATTAAACAGTTACAGCATACCACGTACTTTTACAGGCTCTTCAGAAAAATGCCTTGCTGGTAATAAAACCCACACACCATTTTTTTTCCTTTATTTTTTCCTTTTTCTTTTTCAACAGAGATTCTTATAGGCTTCTTCAACATCAGTTATTTATCTCTATAACAGCCTGAAAAAAAATGGGCAATGTTAGTCTCGCTTGTAAATCCTGAGTGCGCGGCATTAACGATTACAGTTTACAAAAGTGTTACTGCAGGAGACACCTCAAAGTTCATCAATGAAATAAAGTGCACCTTAAAGTCTAGTGCCATCCCTATTAATCAAAGCTTTGCCCCTTCATAGAAACAAGCATATTTTGAGAGCGTCTGTGTCTGGGGGATTTTACTTGCTATAATTCCAAGGACGTTTGTCTTCCCTGCAGAATCATACAGACTCTTATATAATGATATGACCTGCAAAGAAAGTACAGAGATGGCAAGATCTAGTCTTACGGATGCACCTTCTGCCTAGCCATGAGGGTGCCTAGGGGGGACTTCTCTTAAAGTGAACAGGAAGGGGAAAACTCCTTGCACGAGACTGGCTCCACCTAAGTTCAAACTCCCACAGCCCTTCCCGTTTCTGCCTGTGCTCTGGTGATGCTGAAGCCTCCTGAGGGGGCCATCCCCCATGTGCTCTTGGGGGCTCTTGTGCTCCTGCAGAGAGTGCCCACGAGCCCAATGCTCTCTGTGAGATGAGCACAGCCAAAGGCCAGCGGGCTTCCAGCCTCCCACTCTCCTCATTGACTACATGTGGTTTAGCTCAAAAGGAGATCTGCTTCACTCAGTACATTAAATTTAGGTGCGACACATAGGCAAACTTTAATGCAAGTTCAAATAATTTTCCTCTAATTCATATTTTATCTTCCTTAATGTTAGAAGACATGGTACGACACTCATCATTACAAAATAACCACAGAAACGTGTGTTCTTGCAGTTTTAAGAGTGATAGGCTCCTGGAAGAAACAACTATGCCAGTTTTACCAGGTTTCCAATTAATGCCCAAATTCTTTCTTTCCAATATTTATATTTTTGTTTCAACTCTAGTCATGTCAATAGTAAGCAAACCCCAAAAGAAGCATTCCCAGCAAGGTCATTGTCTGTGTAGATCCCCAGGACTTTAGCACATGGCTACCCTGTCTTTCCACAATCAGCATAACAACTCACCTACATTTGCATTTTGCAGTGGGAAAAAAAAAAAAGAAAAAGAGTTCACGAGATTTTATAAAAATTCTACTAAAAGAAGATTATGGAATGTGGGACATTTTCTCTGCCTGTCCAGATCTGATCTCTAGACTCTGCAAAATCTTGCAAATAACTGGAATTATGAGCTCCTAAGTGGTCAGAAACGAGACACCTGCTAAGAAGTAAAGGTATTTGGAAGCCTGTCAGAGGAATTAAATAGGGAAGAAGAGAAATGTTTGGATCTTTGAAGAAGATAGAAGAGAGAAGGGAGAAAACATAAAGGAAAGACTGAATAAATTATGTTTCAAAGCTGTAAGTGACATGATCAGGTCAAAAAGGCAAAAAAAAAAGATGGCTTTAGCAGTCTGTCTGTGTATAGCTTGAAGGGAGATCAGAGAGCTGTTATCATAAACACAGAAAGATGTAAAGGGGTCCAGAGAAGGGAATTTATAATTGATTCCATCCTAGTTTTCTCTCTGTAGCACTCAGAGCCTCAATATTCTTGCCTGACTTCAGAGCATCATTGTAAAAATATAAGCAGCATTCACAATCATTTCTGCTTTTCTTTTTTTTTCTTTTCAAACTCACATTTCACAGTTTAATAACTCATTTACTGCGGATGAAGGGACTACAGCTGTATTTATAGCAGTAAGTAGCTGATCCATTTAAACAGCAGGTGCAACAAAACAGCTATCTTTGAGTTTCTATTCTCCATTAGTCTTGCCAGCAAACATAATCTGTTCCAGTTTAGGAAAACATTCCATTGAATCTGACTGTGGGTAGAGAGGGAGGGAAGGAAAAGGTAGCCACAACCCTGTAACTCTCTTAGTTTGGGCCCCGTGCAAGCTGTGCCATTTATATTTAAGCGTGGTTGTTTTTCATCTTCCTTTTAATCACACGTCTCTATAAAAACACACAAGAAAGAAGAAGGTTAGGCTTATAAGGTTAAGTACTTAAATATAGTAAAACACCAAAATTCAGGTTGTCTGAAAAAAAAAGAAAGTATTGGTAGGCATGGAACTGAAGTGCTGTCTCTCTGAGCCATCATGGTATGGCTACCAGGGGGGCTCCCTGGCTACCAGGGGGCCTCCAATGGGCTGTTATTTTCTATACAGACCAGGTGCTACCAGGTACAAGAAATGCAGTTAGCTAGCAGGCTTTGCAAGTATTTCCTTGCAGCAGAGAAAGCTGCCTACTCTACTGTGCTTGTCCCTCCACACATGGGGAGTCTGCCCCAGCTGCACTTCAATATCTTTGTGTTCTCTGCCCTTAGCCCTCACACTGCTTCCCAGGTTACTCATTTTCATGTTCCAACCTTTTTGCTACCCTGGCATCTGACTGTTCCTCGCTCTGCCCCTCTTCCCACCCGCACTGGCCCATGTTTTCACTCTCTTTCACTCTCTTCCTCTCTTCCTGTGCTCCTCTCCCTGGATCCCCATCCTGTGTCATTCCCGCGACTCCTCTGCATTGAGAGCAGACCCACTCTGCTGTACTTGCCAAGCTCCACCATGAAGAGCAGTGGCAAGATCCCTGTGTTATCCCTCTTCTTCTGGGCTCTCCTCATTTCCAGTAAGGATCCAGGGAAGGGCGGCTTCACTCTTGCAAATGAGAAATGGTTATGGAGCTGGCTCAGCATGTAAGGACTGAGGCAGAAGATGCACACAGAAGGCAAAACCTGCTGATAAGTGAACTGCCAGCTTCCAACAAGTCTTTACTGCACCTATGCCAAGTCACCATTTCAGTGGTTAGCCCACTGCTTAACAAAATGTGGACAAACTTGTGGCTGGTAGCAGAGACAGTCCTAAAGATCAGAGCAAGGCAGCCAACTCACATCTCCCCTGCTCATTGACACACTCCCAGGCCCCAAAGCCTTAAGGATGCTCTGCACATCAACAAGCACAGGACTAATGGTTTGCATACTAAGAAACCAGAGCTAGGCTTAAGTGCTATCTCCAGTACTTCTGTTTTTTGCTACTCCAGCTGTGCCTGGAGAGTGCCCCCACCTTTTACTTTATAACCACTAAGACTTGCAAAATTCCCCATGGCCTGCATAGGAAGGCACATCTCTGCAAGCATCCCACCTCTGAACTCTGTTTCTGATCCTCTCTCCATTCTTCTCCGCTGTGTTCCAGTGGATGATGCATATTCCTCAGACAGCACATCTTCTGGGCAAACAGGACTTTTTTTTTTTTTCTTTTAAATTCCTGTCCCATTTCATCCAAAATAGAAAAAAGAGGACCAAAAACCTAAGGCCACTCTAATGAGTGTCATTCTTGCTTGCACTGAAGGCCTGCCTAGAAAATCTGTCTAGACAAGAGAGATCCTCAGAAAAAAAAAATTCAGTCGGACAATACTATTAATTGAAATCCACCCCAAAGCAAATGTTCTTTAGCCAGCTCCTCCATAGTCTCTATGGTCAACAGAAAGCCATGTTTATGGATGCTGACCATAGATGAATTTCGAGGTAGGTGATTTTTTTAAAAAAATGGAAACATGAACTTCTGTTTGTTCAGCATGTCTCTAGTCCCACTTCTGGCAGCCAGCTCAACCATACCAAATATATCACTGTCACTATTTGAAAAACATCCCCAAATTTATGGTAGATACAGAGCCCTAAAATAAACATATAACAAACAATCCTGGGAGCTCTGGAGGCAGCAGACCCTGATTTATTACGGATGATTTATGGCTGAATTTGCTAATAAACTGAGCTCTGACCAATGCTTTTCCCTCAGTCAAAAGATTCAGAACACCCATTTCATATGTGTCAGCCTTGTACAAATAAGGATGAGCTCATGTTACAGTCTGTCCCTTTCTGATCTGCCAGTTTTAGTCAGTCACTCACCAGCATCAAACATGTGAGAAAATGGCATATCTAAGTCTTCTACCTCAATGTAAATTTCAGCAAACCAGTTCACCTAGAGCTATGCAGGAAACCAGAGATTTTTCTATTGCTTTGTAAGCACTGACACAATTTTCCATTCCTGATCAATGTCTATGAAATCCACTGAACCTATAGGCTATACAGGAGCTATTTTTAGATCATAGAAGTATAAAATTCAAGACATAACATGAGGAATCTTCAAAAAACTGTGGTTAGAGATAGATGTTAAAGACAGCCTTTTTTTGAAGTCACTGACTGCTAATACATGTTTATGAAGCAGAGGTACACATACGCTTTATGGGTCATATTGTTGACTCATTGGAAGCTTTGGAGTCAAACAACTAAAGGTCTTTGGACTCATTATTTTTCTTCACTTTGTTTCTTAGCTTTTTCAGCAAAAACATGTAATATACAAATTACTGTTATCTTTGATATGACTTCTCCTGATCCCAGGAGGTTTGTGAAAAGCGATATCACATTCCCATAAGCTCAATTTACACTATAGGGAACAAATAACTCTAAAAATCAATGATAGGGAAGATAGAGACCTCCTAATGTGAATCACTAGAGAGTGAAAATAACTGGGAAAAAGAAACAAGGGGACAATAAAGAACTGATAAGGCAGATGGAATAACCCCCAGACTGCTGAACAAACTGTAATAATTTTCCCCTTCTTCAGAAATGGAGGAAATCCTTTGAATAAAAGTGATCATTTAATATGGCTATTGCTAGGCTGCCAGCCAGTATGGTTATATGTTTTACTCTTGTAAAAAACATATTCTTTCTCAGTGTGCACCAATTGTTTCCCCTTCCTGTCCCTCTCTTTCCATTCCCATTCCATCCCTCTACCATTCTTGTGTCGTGATTGTCATTGTAATGTCTCCAAGTGTTCATCCTAAACCTGCCACATGCAGCACTCACAATTTTTCAGTAATTATTTCCTTCTCCATAAAATCTTCCTGAAAATATAAGTTCTCATGTTCACATTGCACTGACTAATTTAAAAAAGGAAAAGTTTCAGGATAGCTTCACAAAATATAGGGTATGAAGGAGGGAGGGAATCCTCTTGAGTTTTGACCGGAGAGATCACTCTCCAGAGTCAGAAGCCCTGCACATATTACTTTGGCCAGATCCACAAGGGAAAATCCCAATTATTATTTTTGATAAACTTTCTTAGGGATCAGACATCAAAGCCAGATCTTGAATTTAATTGCCATTGCGAAGCTAGTGTCTGAGTCCTATTTATGTGTCAATTATCAATTTGAAGGAGAAGCACTGAGTGTAAAACAGATATCTAGAAGGGTCTATGGATCTGTACTCTCGTGACTGTAGGTTATAAATTAGAACTGTATTTTTGTGAAAGATAGATGAAAGCTACCCTATCCAGACTCATGATGGCACCACGTGCTTTTCTTCTGAAGTGACTGCTGGGGAGGAATGCCATCAACTTAAGCCTCAAGACTTGTGTTTGTTTTATAGTTTTACAGGTGTGCAGTTCCTGATCCAGATGTATCCAACCTGCCAGTCCTAATGACACATTGCACAAAGATGCAAGACTATTTAGAGTAGACCTCAGTGTCACAGTATCACAGTAATGACACAGAATTATTGTTACAAAACTAAATAAAGAGCTCAAAGTACAACTTCTCTTTTAAGATCAATGAAAAGCTTTATCTAAAGAAGTTATTGCCCATTTCTGTGACTAATGAGGCTGCTGTCTCACAGTCTAAAAGATACATCCCCCCAGGCACTGTATGAAACTAGAAGCTGAAATACCAAGTGAAAAAGACTACAATATATTAATTAATTAATCAGTGGTGGACTTCCAATTTCTCATTAAAAGTCTTCACTCATGAAGTTTCAGCAGTTCCTAGGCATCCAAAAATGAAGTGGAACTTACGTTCATAAATTCAAGGAACAGCTGATTAATCCAGCAAATTTGGATGTGGGCACTCAGATTTAATCCCAAAGTTAAGGATAAAGGAGGAAAATATAATAAACATAGAAAGGTCAAAGGGAAAAATGTAAAAAAAAAAAAAAAAAAAAGGAAAAAGAAAAAAGAAAGACAAAGCAAGGCAAATCTGTTGCTATGTACTCTTTAAAAATCTATACAAGGTGGATTGCCCGATGCTGTTAAGAGTTTACTCAAAAAGACGCAAACACTATGATCGTCAGTACAAACTATTGTCTCTCTAGTGAAACATCCCTGAAAGCCATCACTCCTTTTTTTAAATTTTGTCTTAATACAATCAAATAAAAGCTGTAGTTAGAGAAACATCAAAACCATTGAATTTGCTGAAATGCCTTTAAGGTCAAGGATCTTCAGTTAAATGCCAGAAGTAACTAGAAATGGAGAAGAGAAAAAGTAGAGGAGAAGGTAAGTGGGAAAAGAGGTGCATTGCAAATGCCTGACCTCCATCTCCTCAAAATCTTCCTGCATTTTATCAGGCACCAGAAAATTCCTAAGGAAAAGCACCCTGAGTAGCAGATGTCAGAAATCCTCTCCTGCAAAACAGGTCTCTCCCATGTGGGTGTTGATAAACTTCACAAGCTCCCTGGGTACTTTGCTGCTCTGTCAGATGTTGCTGAGAGTGACTGGGGACTCCAAAGTTACTGAGCATGGTGAGCTCATGCACATGTATACACTAATATAGCATAAACCTTCTCCTTCAGAGAATGAGGCAAAAATCAGTTCTTTGGTGATTACTTTCTATGATGGACAGGTACCTTGCAAGGAAGAAGTGCTGAAGGACAAGAAGGAGCCCTGAGTGGGAGCCACATGGAAACAGAAATTTCTAGCAAATTTTATACCACATTCAACTACTGTATGCTATTCTAAAAAGTCCCACGGTGCTTTGCAAGAAAAATCCAGGAAAAAACTCTTAAACTCTGAAGAGTTTAATTTCTCATTTCAAGCATGGTGTTACAAGTTCATGAGGAAAAATAAAAGACAGCAAAAGGAAGGGCAAAGCAATAAGGTTGCACAACTTATTCTAATACTGCTTCAGTTACCCATCTGAGTAGATCAATGAACATTTCATTAGGAAATCAGATATCCAGGCTGAACGGTCCACTTTGAATTTTAGTATTGCAAGTTTCCAAGAAATAAAAGTAATTCTAAAAATTTAAGGACAGTCTGACATTAAAAAAAAAAAAAGTCTGCATATTACAGTATCCAATAAGAATTCATTAATTCTGCTTAACTTTAAAATTAGGTCTTCCATTATAAATGCATTTCAGAGAATGTTGAGTTTCTCCATAACTCTAAGTATAGCCATTTTAAAAGAAATTAAAAAGGGAAGGAAGGGCGGCCCCTGTCAGAGGTGGAAAGACTCACTTGAAGGCTGTGTTGTTCCATCTAACCTTCTCAAACCCAGGCACCTATGGCTCCAGCATTTTTAGCCTGCGCTTTCTTCGGTGAGTTCCAGCACTGTAAACATGTTATGACTTATTTATGTTGAGAGTAGGCTGATTTTTTGTTAAATCTCTTTTGTATCAATGAAATCACTAGGAAAAACATCTATATTAATATATACAACAAATAGCATTTTTTTTTAACTCATTGAATGTCATTTTGTCAATTTGAAAAAGAACAACAAGGTGAAAACTAATATCTGCTCAAACTGGGAGTGAAAACAGAGAAAGCTTTTCAAACAGGGCTGTTTAACTTAACTCATGGAGCTCTCAGCTTCCTCAGCATAGATCAAATGAACATGTGGTTCATTGAGCACTTCTGTGAGGTCTGTGCTATGGTACAGTCATGAAGTCAGAAACACTAAAATGCACAACCAAGTAGAATGAAATTTTATAAATTTGGCATCCCTTAGAAGATTTTTTTATAAGTTCTGACTCAATGAAATTCAGAAATATAAAAAAGTATATGCAAACTCCAGGTACGCTAGTTTGACCTGCAGAGAAAACTATATGATAAGTATTTTATGTTAACAGCAATTAAGCCACATTTTTAATGAACCCCTTTCTCTGTGAAATCTCTGGGAAAGTTCAGAATATTCCACTCGAGGTGACTTTGAACTGACCTTTAAAAATCAGAAACACTTTTTGGCTTCATTCTTGTCTTGCTCCTGAGTGACAGCTATCACCAAATTGTTGACAGACTGACGATATTTTGGATCACAATATTTCAGTGAGTCACCAGTGTTTGTTATTTACCATGTTTGTTATTTATAGCTCAGTTTCCCCCTCAAGCTGAGCATCATTGGGCAGGGACATGCAGGTTGTGAGCTTGGTTCTGTGTCTTGGTAGTAAATTTAGCCTGCCTTGGGCCCTAAGCTGGGAGGTGATCTAAATGGTATCTTGAAATGACCGTACCAATGGGTCTGTCATCTGCACAGGTTGTTGCAGTTGGCACTTGATATACAAATTAACCATGCTTTTCAGGGGTCGCATATTCAGCAATATTTTGCAGGTTAGTTCCCATGAGCTATATTACCCAAGGATTACAGCTTTGGGGGTACGGAGGGAGGGAATCCAGCACATTAATTTGAGTGGGTTTTTTTTCTCAAAATAAAGCAAAAGCTGCTATAAGTGGTTCTTGATGTAACCTATTTGTTATGCTCTTGCTACACAGGTGTTTTGGTGATCTCTGGTATAAGAAAGGGGCCACCTGAATGTATGTCATGCAGTTATGTGCTGCTTGAACTTATCTCTTGAAGCCAGAAAAAGCACTGAAGTTCATCTTCCTTTCTCTGATGCATGAGGTGCAGAAAGGCTCATGAGAAAGGAAAGAAACAGGCAAATATTTTGTGCCACGTGGCAGGAGAAAGTTTATGGTAACAAGTCACAGCTCAAGCCAAACACTTCTTCAGAAATGCCTCCTCCTTGTGTCAAGCCCCTCCGTGGCCATGCTAGCTCACAGCCTGTAGGCTATGTGGTGACCACTGGAGAGGAGGCTGGAGGGCAGCGGATGCTGCAGGTGTCCCCATGGCAAAGGCAAGTTCTCTTCCCTGGCTATTGGGACAGCAGCTGCAGGTTGCACAGAGGGATATTGAGGAACAAGGAAGACAAAAGGCAGAGCAAAACAGGGCTACAGGATCCGACAGGCAGCCTGGAGTGCATGAGCTGAGATGAGGGCATGAGTGCTTCCTTCAGCAAGGAAGGGACAAGGGGGACATGACAGGGATTCATTTGGTGAGAGTGGAGAGGTCAGAGTGGAGGAAAGTGACAAAAGTGAGTATCTCTGCACTATGGGCAAGGGCCAGATCTTGAGGTAATATGAATCAGCACATAACCAGCTGTCTATAGTGATCTAATATTGATTTGCACACACTCAAGACCCACCTCACTAATGCTACGCCCTGCTCCTGCTCAGGTCTTGACATTTTGTTTCAATGAACTTTGTACCTTGTTTGGCTGCCTGTGGTAATCTAACAATGTCTTTGCTCTCAATTATGAAATCAAGACCAGCAGCGGGTGTCTTTGTGGAGCTGACTGAAATGACCTCCTCCCACAGTATATTTGCTTTTGGCATGTGTAAATTAATGTAACCAGTTATCACTATCGAGAGGGACTACAGAGAATATTCACTAAGGAATGATGTCTTTAAATAAATGGAAAAAAAAAAAACAAACACAAGCAAAGCCCATGTTGAAAATCCATCTTGGTTACTTGTTGCACTACATATTTCATACAATGTCCAAATTTTATTTTATGATGCTTTTTAAAGGCATACTTAATTAGACTGCAGATGATGAGCTTAGAAAGAAATGAAACACCAACTTACAAAAGAAACACGGTAGGCCTTTTAGCAGATCTTTGCTCTAAAACACAGTAACAGATGGGTCAGAAATCCCCAGTTTTGTAAAGTTTCTGGCCCACATCCCACCGCTGCGGCTCAATGCTGTGTGAATTTATCTGCTGAAGTCAAATGGACCAAACCCCAGTTTGCATGACGCTGTGGCTGAACTGGTATACACTCTTTTTCATCACCATGCTGCTTGCTGCCCTGCCCTGGTCCAGGGCCTTCAGTGCTGGGTCTATCACAGGCAGAGCTAACGTGGTTGTTTCTCTGCCTGCAGTTCTTGTGTGTCCCTTCCAAGCGAGAGATGCTGTAGAGGGACTGGGGAACCATTCTCTAAAATGCCATATTCAGGGCTGATTTTTGGCAACAGCAATAAAGGCATAAGAAAAGGTTCCTTGATGAGCATCTTTTTAATGGCTTCAATGGATTTTGGATCAGCAGGACATTTTGCAGCAACATTTTTATGTAACACTTATTTAAATACACTGATAAAATTGGATTCCTCTAAAAAATGATCTATAGAATAAAAGTGCTATCAATCTATACACACACAGGCACAAGAAAAAGTCAAGTCTAGTGGCTGACGCGCTCTAGGATCTAGCTACTTCATTGGCTTTAAAGAATAAAAGATCTATTCCTTCCCATCTTGCAAAGGCATCCGAGCTGTGTGCCATGCTGTATTTACAGTTATCCATTAAACAAGATGTGATAGAAAAACACCAACTGGTTCTAATTAGAATTCTAATGAATTGGGGGCTTTATCGGGGCATTGCAAATCTGAATCGTGAATCAGACTGTTGTCTCAGTGGGTGCTCTGCAGCACTGAGTTTGGGAAGGGCTTAAAAATTGGCCCCACTGATTTGAGTTTTAGATGGCTAAATCAGGTAGACATGAGCAACATTTTCTATAATGAAAGTTTAATGAAGGCACAACTCACCCGGCATCCTGAGAATTCCCAAACGTGCTGTAGGCCAACACGCTGTTCCTGGGCTGTTTTTGAGGCAGCTGTTGATAAATTGTTGGTTGAAGTGTAGCTCTCGTGTCTCAAGTGATTTGCTTCCACCCATGCCTACTCCTTGCCAAAAAACGTGCTGTTAGTTTTGATTCCTGCTAGCTGTAGGGGCTGTGTAAACTCAGAATTTAAGGACTGTTGTCTGGTAATGTGGAGCTCAGTCTTGATGAAATTTCAATATATCACTAACACTGCATCTCATAACAGCTCTTGCATCAATGGCAGCTGGGAAATATGTGCTGACACCTGTAGAATAGCAGGGAGGGGGAAAAAGAGAATATATTTAGTTTGGAGGTCACCTGTCTTACATTGAAATAACCGTAGTTACTAAATTATTTCAAGATTACTAGACACATTTTTTTTGTCTTTTAAGTTTCTCATCAAAGATTCTTTCCTTTGTTTCTCAAACTAATTTGAGAATACTTATGTTTCTATTGATCTTCCACTAAGGCATATTTTATCTTTTCTTTTGTGATCTCACATTGGCTTCTCTTTCACAGAACATCCCTTTTGTTAAGGCACCTCTCTGTGATATTTGGATAGAGCAGTCTCTGAAGGATTAGTCCTTGATTATTCCCTGCCTGCTTCTCCTCTCTTGATAATCCTTTCCTTAAATTCATTCCAAGATTTCCAGTGAAATCACAGATTTCAACTTAATGTATATCAATTGTGCAGTGAGACAAACTATGCTTTATCAGAAGGGGTAGGACGCATTTAGTGCATTCCCTGTTTTCTCCCAGTCAATACTAGTGCACTCTGCTGCTGCTCTTCTGGATCTCTATTGTATCTGTATGCAGCACACATTAAAACAGAGGAAAAAGGAAGATGAAACAGATTTTCTATCCTTCTCTTGTTCTATCCCTCACTGGTTTCTGCAAATAGACCAACACCGGCTACTGATACAGCAGGAAAAGCTTTAAAATGTGAAATGTGGTGGTCCTTTTTTTTTTTCTCTTTGCCATTTACAGAATTCGTAGCTTCATTAATAAGGGGTTGCAGCCACTATATCTTCCAGCACCAATCCTCCAGGCACAGCCCTCTGAGTTTTCCTGTTTTGCTATGTGTGCAAATTCAAACCAGGCCTACTTCCAACCAATTTATGCTAGTCAATCAAACAAAAATAGCTCTAGTATCCAGGTATCTTGGCTAAATCCTTTCTGGGAGAAAAAAGGAAAGAGTTTTGAGTGTTTGCATCCATTCCCTCCCTCATCAGAGGGCTGAAAGTTTTCACTCCTAACAAGCAGGGGCTCAGATTAGCACATCTGACTTCTTTTGGAAAGTTGTAAAATGTCTGGCTTTGCCACTGAAGAAAAACTGGATTTGGATGCACCTCGAAAGACTGAAGGGAAACATGCAAGAAATCAGAAAGGAACCACGAGAACAATCATTATCTGTAAAGGAAGTTATTTACCAAAAATGTACAGAAGCTTGGAAAATCAGTAGCAAAGTACGCTCTGCTGCCAGATATCCCAGCACCTCAAGAGACCAGTGGAAAATCCACTTTATCCTACTATTTTTGTAGAAAATGTTATATTTTATGAAAACCAAAAAATGAATATATATTCCATGAATATAATGTTTCCAGAAACCTGGAAAATTTCTAGCTGAGTCAGAAAAGGAAGAAACCTGCAGCCTACAATCTTGGTATATTTAAATGTTTTCTCAATTTTTTAAGCCAGATTGAACCAGCAGGTAAACTGGCAATGCCCATTCTGTGTGCCTTTGAAAACAACTATCTAGGAAGACCTAAACCAACATTACTCACAGTCTAAAAGCAAACACTAGAAAGCGCTGTGCTGCACATTCCTCTCAGCCACGTCTTGTTCCCTTCGCACTATCCTGGCCCAAATGGGCTCTCTGACTGCCTCATAATGCTGATCACCATGAAAGGACACGTAATGGGAGTTGATTCATGGAAGACTGGGAATATTTCTCACTTTTAGACCCCGGGTGCTTCCGTGCACCTTACAACTGGGGAAAGAGTTTCCATCCCTAGACGCTGGTTTCTGTATGAGGGAAAGTGGCCCAGCCACAATCACAGCACACTCCAGCACAAGCAGAAAGAGTCTAAGCGAGCTCAGTTCACCCCCATCTTCGAAGGAATAGTTGCACAACTTTCTAGACCCTAACTTGGTGCTATAAGCAGCTAGAATTAGTCAGTTAGATAGCTCTGCCAACAAGCCAGATCCAAATAACCCTAAAACAGAGGATGGCTAGGATGGCACTCCACTTATGCCATACTGATACTCTCTGATTTGCAGAATGCAGATGAAATAGTGAGTTGGGCCTTTTCTGTTTGGTTGCAAGGTTCCTAGCAGAGGAAGGTACAGGTAGGAATTTTAGCCTCCTATCCAAGCATTTTTCATATTACGCTAGCTGCAAGGTAATCTCTCACATTGCTGTTGAAAGAGACTCAGAAATAGTAAAAGCACTTGGATAGATTTTTGGATAGCTTTATTTTTGCCTTTTCTACCATTTTAAGCCCTATTTGAAGTGATAATTATGCCTGCTAAAAAGAAAAAGAAAAAGAAAAAGAAAAAGAAAAAGAAAAAGAAAAAGAAAAAGAAAAAGAAAAAGAAAAAGAAAAAGAAAAAGAAAAAGAAAANGAAAAAGAAAAAGAAAAAGAAAAAGAAAAAGAAAAAGAAAAAGAAAAAGAAAAAGAAAAAGAAAAAGAAAAAGAAAAAGAAAAAGAAAAAGAAAAGAGGAAAAAAAAATCTTATGTCTTTTCTAAACTTCTCGCATAGGAAAAAGAAATGAGTGCTATGGATTGCATACTGTTTTACTCCAGAGACTGTATGGACACATAAAAAAGCACTGTCCATCAAGCTCATTGATTCCTTATTGGAAAATAAATATATTTAGATCTTCACAAATTTAATTGATTTTATGATATTTCTACTGAGACCACACTTGTACAACAATTGTAGAGTGCAATGAGTCAATAACTCTGCTGTGGCGACTGTTCTCCATTGCCAACGCAAAGCCTCTTAACCCAAGCTACCAGAAGCAGGAGCAGAAAGGATAGGCAGCTGTCCAGAAAGCTTTTCATATGTTGTTACTTCCAGCAGGAGGAAAAGCTTTCTCAGTTTGCTGTTTTTAACACTGAGTCAAGCTGAGGCTGAAGATTATTGTTTCCTTATGCAAAATGAATGAATACTGGATTGTTCGGGGCTTATCTGTGTAGTTCCTATCTCTGTGGAATTTTAGCGAGTCATGGAGTCCTAGGGACTAAAAATGATCCACAAACATGAGAAGTTTAGTCTTTGCATGAATATTTATGCTGTATTCCACATCGTATTCTGCAGATAATCCTGTGTTTGCTAAGACATGCAGCCAGTAGCTCCAAAGTTGGTAATTTGCTATTGCACATATGATACCCTTAAAATAATGATATGTTTAAAATAATGATATGTTTAAAATAGTGTGAGTACCTGTAACTTCAGTGAACCGAAATATCTCTCAGAAGTTGAAGCTGAGAGAGCTGTTCAGCCTAGAGAAGGAAAGACTCAGGAGGGACTTAATTGATGTGCGTAAGGGTCTGAAGGAAAGGTGTAAAGAAGATGCAACCAGACTCTTCTCACTGCTGTCCAGCAATGGAGCAGGGGGGAAAAGCAAAGGGGGAAAAAGCAAAACACAGGAATTCCCATTTAAACACAATAAAAAGCCTTTTTACAGTGTGGATGATCAGGCAGTGGCGCAAGCTTCCCAGAGAGGTTGTAGAGTCTCCATTCCTGGAGATATTTGAAATCCAGCTGGATACAGCCCTAAGCACTCTGCAGTTGACCTGTCTCTGAGAAAAGAGGTGGGATGAACAAATCTCCAGAGGAACCTTCCAAACTCGGCTATTCTGTGCGAGTCTGTCCCTCCTGACTGTAGAAAATGTAGATAAGTATTAAAAAAAAAAAAAAAAAGAAGCCTTAGAGTTGATCAGAAATAAAATTTCTCCACTTCCGTGAAAACTGTAGTCAAATTTCATGGAAGAAGAGAGTCATAAAAATGGACTCCTCTTAAGGAAAAAAAAAAAAAATCAGACTGCATTCACAATTTTGCACCAAATAAACTAGGGGAGAAAGCTTGGAAAAAGTCCTAGTGCTATCTCTGAGGAGCTGAGTTCTGCTTTTCTTGTTTTGTTTTGTTTGCTAATATATATATATAAATATTATATATTTTTATGTATTATTACATAATACATAAATATTATGTATTATATATTTGTATAATTGTATTGTATTGTATAATATTATGTATTTATATATTTTCTCCTATTTTCCAACACAATCAATGAGGAGATAGAAAAATTCACTAGTTCTGATATTACTGCAAGTACTTGCTCAAATTTACTCAACTCTAATATTCAGAAAAGTTTCATTTTGACTTTGACATTGAAGCTAGAAGTAGAGCTCCTCTGGAGCCTTATTCACCACAGTAGGTGGTTTCTTTTCTACGAGAGCTGTCCTAAATGTCCTACATGTGTTGTGAAGATCATACTGTTTGTGAACCAGACCTGCTTTATAGAGTTCCCTTGCGCCTTGGAGAAGAAGAAATGCTGTTTCTGAGATCATTTCCAGCAGCAGCATCCACGAACACACAGCACATTTGCAAATGGCATTCATATTGCTGCAGAGCAGCAACTGGCACCCAGGTCAAGGACAGCACTTGAGCAATGTAAAATATTGGCCAATACCCACAAAGAGAACAAGGTTCCTCTCTGTCCTGAAATCAGCTGCCTATGAGTATCTGTGTATTGTATTTAATCGAACTTACTAGAGGGGGGATGAAAATCCTTTCCTCAACTGAGCTATTTTTTATGAGAGTTTGGTGATTCAGCTGAACGGTGACTAAGCCACTGACAAATTTTCCCTGTCAGCGTGTGGATATAAAAAGATGCATTGCTGGAATGTATCTTCTGCAGATACCACTATCCTGCTCAAGTCAAGAGGGGTTTTCCA
Organism: Eudromia elegans; assembly: GCA_003342815.1. Classification (NCBI taxonomy): domain Eukaryota; kingdom Metazoa; phylum Chordata; class Aves; order Tinamiformes; family Tinamidae; genus Eudromia; species Eudromia elegans. The sequence goes on along the minus strand of PTEX01000129.1, from coordinate 1,397,435 downwards.
GCCCAAATACATACTTTTTTATCATTTTAAAATTATATGCATGTCAAGCTTTTAGCTCATTTCAAGGAGATATCAGGCTGTACGTTTGAACCTGATAACAGGGGAAAGAATACAAAGCAGGCATTGAACATGAAAATTGACGGAAACTGCTTGTTTAATTTACTTTATATTAACTGAATATGTCCCCTGAAGAGATAAAGATACATTCAAATAAACAACAACAAAATAAACAACCCCCTTATTATTCCGTGTTGTGATTCTGGTCTGCCACTCACAAGATCAAGGTTCAGTTGCTTGCTCACTGCAGACTGTCACTGCTCCCTTAGGGAAGTACAGCTCTCCATGGATGGCCCAGAAACAACACCGCTTTGTTGTTCCCTGACAGCGGGTACAGCCTGTAAGGCATCCTGCTAATGTAGCAGAATTATGAGGGGAGAAGGTACTTCTTATTTTAAAACAGCGGAGGAAAAGAAAGTGAAAAGATGACAGAACTGGAAAGCAAGTAAAGCACCTATCAGGATCTCTTGAGCCGTGCACTTAATTCTTAAATAGATTCTTTGAAAACTTCCTTAAAGAGGCAATGGTTGAAGCTCATATCATTTATCAGGTTCTGAGCTTGGAAAAATCCCGATCCTGGCAGTTCACTATGGGGTTTGTCTGGTCCTGAAAATGTAATATCTGCTTAAAATATTTTAAAACACATGTAATTCTAGCTGGTACTGGACTAGCTACCCTGATTTATCGCTGTGGTGAGAACAAATCTTACAGAGCACAGATGAAGCTCTCAGGCTTCTATTCACTTTGGTTTTAAAGGCTCGTATCCGTGCAAGTTTTTACACATTTAATAAGGTCTCTCAGTTGATGCATAGTTAAAGACAGTTCAGTAAATAATCCATATATTAATTCCATTAATTCCAAGTCAATAATAAAAAGAATGTCACTCACCAGACAGAATATGCAAATAAATATGTATATGATAGACCACAGCTGAATTTGCCAGCATCTATCAAGTGCTTAAATGTTTTAGAGTGCTACTAAAAAAAAAAAGCCAATATTATTAGAACTTTTTTTTTTCTTGCAAATTGGTTTTAAAAGTATAGAGTTAGTATTGTATAATCCTAGCCTTATATTTAAACCCAAATAAGTCAGAAAATGATAAAGTAGAAGCAAATAAAACCTGAATAGCACATGTATGCATGGCTAACCAAGAATGAGTGTGTGGAGAGAGGTGCTTTTGCATAGCTCCAAATATTATGCTCACATATTATGCCTGTTAGGAATTACTGTTACAATTTAGGAGGAACTGTGTTTGTCTAAGGAGGCCTCAGGGAAACGAGTTCTTAGTTGGGGCTGGCATGAGCATAAATTAACCAATTAAATCACCTGTATCAATATGAGCATCCTGACTCATTGTTTAATGGGATAATTGGAATTCTGTAGAGGAAATAAAGTCAATTACAAGCCCTGAACAGAGGGAAACATCTCTAACAATTTGTTTCCGGATTGTGACAACCTGTAGCTTAGGGGCCAATGAACCTGTTATGAGGCCGGTGATTTGGAACAAATATTAATATGGGGAGTGATCAGATCAGATCGTTACTTTTTAACGCTCAAAACAAAATTCTCTACGTACTTTTTTATGAAGAAATAGTCAAAGCTTTGTACAATGTTCAATAAACATGAAATCTATATTTCAAATTGTCTAAAATACCCAAATTCTTTGAAATACTTAGTTTTATCTGATCAACTTCTCTTGATAACAAGCAATTCAGGAGGTGTTTTTCCTAACATTTTACATCTATTTATAAAATATTTTGTGGTATCGTTGCATTCCTAAAATATTAACATGTGACTAATCATCTCACTAGCTTTGAAGGGCACATTCACACATCAAAGCATAGGAAATCAACAACTGGTAGAGGAGAAATAGTCAAAGAGATGAGGGACTAGTGTGTGTGGGGAGTCTTTAATATAAGCAGTATGGATGATTTGCTCTCTGTAAACAGAAGACAGAGTGATCTGCAGAGGGAAGGAATAATGGAAGCAAAATTCATTTTTTTTTCTCAAATCAGTTTTTACAAAAGGTCAACAGACCTTTCACCAGGGAAGAAAATGAGATGGCATCCGTGCCTCATTGTGCCCAAATGTATGCTTTCTTCTGAAGGATTTAAACTATTTTTGACTAATGGAAGCTAAGGGTACATGACTTCTCTTTCATGTTTTTGTAGAGTAAGCATATTATTTGGTAAAGAAAAGTAGGATTAAGTAAAATGAAAGACCTGGCATTATCTTTTACATCTAAGATGAAAGTTTTGGGTGCACCAGATACACTGTATTTTTCTGAGATATTCATAGATAAAATATTGTTTTGTTTCCATAAATAAAATGTAGCCTTCTCTCCATTTATTCCAATTTTCCTGCTTTTCTTTCTTTCTGGCTCTGTTGCTTGCTTTCTCTCTTTTTTGATTGTGAAGCCACAGATGAAGATGGAGTTGCAGTGAAATGAGTTACTTTAAAAAAGGTACAGTACCTAGTTATTTTGTAGGTCCTCTTGGGAACTGCTGGCTTTACCCAGAGATGGCATCAGACAGACCCAGGAGGTGCCTTACAAAAGGCTAAATGTTGAGTCTAGTCCCCCTCTCTTCTCTCATCTTCCATAAGTTGGATCCTTATTTTCTTTGTAGCCTATGGACAGTCCATACCCAATTCTAGACAGTCCCATTGAAAGCTTGCCTGTAAACACAGCTCCACACTTACCAAATTGTATCTCTTAAGGACTCATGGTTATTTGGTCAGCATATTTTTCTGTAGTGGGCCAGAAACTATTTCTCTCCACTTTCAGAAAATACACTCTTTTTAAATGGTCCTTATAGAATGAAAGATCCTATGACCACTCTACCCTTTCATAATGTTATTTTCTTTAAAAACAGGCTGAAAAAATTGGTCTTTTCAAGCTGTTATATATGTTATAAAATTATTATGCAAAATATAATATGCAAACACTTGGAAACAATAGTACAAATACTCAGTTGAAATACATTGGAAAATACAGAAGAATCAAATGCATATAATTGAAATTGCTTTTCCCAGAAGTTGCATTGCTTTGTATAATTCCAGCCCCAAGACTCTCTTGGGGGCTGGCCTTTCTAAGGGACTTCTTCAGCTGCGTCTTTCCAGATACAAGTGTTCCATGTGGCACAGCATACAAATGTGGGGACAGTAGTAGCAGCTGGGAACCTGGTCCATAGAAGAATAAGGATCAGTACTATAAATCTGTTCATCCTACAAGAATTTGCATAGCAAAATACTTCCATTCCAGGAATATAAAAATATTTTTGATTGAAATTGTCAAATATTAATGTTCTAATTTGATGGAACTATATCTGTATTTCCTAACAGAAATTCTTCTAGAAATTCTCCTAGAATTTCTGTTTCATTTCTCCATTTTACCTAATTTTAGATCAAAACATAAAAAGAAATTAAAAATTGAAATTATTAGTTTTATAAGTACATTGACAATGTTTATGTCCGACAGCATACCATAGTGGTATGGAAATTAACCTAACAAACAGCTCCAGCTTCTGTAAGCTGTAGAATATCAGATAAAATTTTTACTATTTTCCATAATGAGAGTCTGTTCATTTACCAAACTTCTGCAGTTATCTTTGCCCTTTTTAGAATTGATGATTTTTGCAAAAACTAAAAATGAAATTAAAGATGCTTCCCCATTGCTGCATACTTAGAAATGCATTGCCTGTTGACAGAAACTGAAGACATGCAAAATTATTTAAATGAAGCCACATTAAATGTTCATTAGAACCTCTCTATAGAAGAAAATTAGAGAAACAGTCATGTTAGGAGAAAAGGAGGATGAAAAAATAAACATTTCCTAGAGGCATGCTATGAAGTTAGTGTCTCTGCAGATATCAGAGGCCATCCATTTTATTGACCTAAAGCCTAAGAAGATGGGATGACTCAAGGAAAATTGACAGGAGAGAAAAAGTGAGATATCGCCATATATGCCCTGAGCTGTTCTATCACTACAAAACTTTCCAATACATTATGTAAATATATGCAGAACTCTTATAATTAAATATTGTAGATAAATCTGTGCTGAAGACAACTACCACGGCTTTCACATAAAACTGTTCTAGAAAGACCTCACAAAAAAAGAAGGAAAATAAAAATATATATATTTTACAATAAGAATAATGTATTCTGCTCTTGCCATTTCATATAGTGTAGGGTAAGGTATGTCCTACACTAACAAATTCAGCAACAAAACCAGTAACAACTGCATATGAAGCAAGACCAAAAAGGAGAAGCAAACAGGTCTTCCCCACCCCTGCAATAACAAATAATCAAGAAAACCACTTTAATAGTACCAAGTGAAGCAGCAGATTCTTCCAATAATATGATAATTGAAATGCAGGGTTTGAAAAAGCAATTATCCACAGACCTACATTCTCCTCAGATAGAAAGGGCAGAGAGGAGCTGACCTATGGTGAATAACACTGCAGTGAATAAGGGTCAGTTTAAGCTAAAGGACAAAACTATTTTAACCTGAGCTTTGTCATCAGCTGCAAAAAAACAAGCAGTCTTTCAAGTACGTGACAAATGACACTGCTACTCGCAGAGCAGGTATAATATGGGTTGCCACAGTGCAAACTGTTACCAAAACTGCCCCAGGGAGTGGGTGATATTATGCACCCTGCTGCAGAGCATCATGGCCCTAAGGTGTTCTCAAGTGGAAGCTATGGCTAATACAGTAAGAACAATGTAATAGTTGTGTGTAACTTAGTGGTGGCTGTATGCAAAAGAAACCCTAAACATCAAGACTTTTGGTATCCCTAATTGCACCCAAACTGATGCTCTATATCAGTCCATGGTTCATGAGGCTGTTGAGAATCACAGGTCAGTCAATTTGTAAGCTTCTACTGACTTTCAATATGCACCTTATGAAGAGTACAGAGCTCCCAGCAAATCCATTCAATAGTGCTGTATGCATAAAAATATGCCAATAAAATCATGGCTTCTTCACGTAGCTTCATGGACTGTCTTGGCTTTTGGCCATATAACTACGAAAGTAGAAAGCTTTTTACCTCAGCACTTTAGCAAAGTGCACATAATAGTTCTTTGAGTAAATTAGTGCCATAATAGTTTTCAACTGGTCCAATTAGAACCTCCAGCAGCTCCTGTTTTCAATTTCCTCTGAGCAGCAAAGTCATTTGCAATACTGTCTTTTAACATGAAACAAACAAATGAAAAACAAAGTTGGCAATTATTCAGTAGGTATATTTGCTTATTCGGTCCCACAGACTGTTTATTAGAGAGTCATAAGTGAGATATTAGGCAATGGTAGGAAGCAAGGTTAGCCCTCCAAGGAAACTTCTCCCCCTGCAGCCAAGGGCTCTGTGGCATTTGTGAGGGAAAAATCCACCCCAAGTTTGTGATGGTCAAAGGAATCTCTGCAGAGAGTCTTGGAATACCTAAGCAGCCATGCATGATAAACATATCTGTATTTTAAGGGAGAGCAGAGCAGAAGATAGGAGCAGTTATTACTCATGGGAATAAACAGTGCAGTACAGTGTTAGCAGCCCAAATTGTAACTTCACCTTGAGTTATATAAAGGGAACGGGAAAAATTTTCCCCTTGGAAAATTGCTGCAGAGTGCTATAGCCATCAAATCAGTAACAAACACTTCAACATTTTAAAGTAAAAGAGATTTTGCCTGGATTGCCTTTAGGTCTGATAGGATTATATACCGTTTCTGAAGTAACTACCACTGGTCGTCTCAAATTTGGAACAAGCTTGTCTCGCTTGAAAGTTTACTACTTCCTTGAAATACTGCAATAAAGCTAGCACCTGGCAAGCAAATCTAGCAAGTTGAATGAGAGGGTACAAAGAAAGAACAGTAAATAAACACTGCGCTCATTTTCAGTACATATTTCCTAACAAGGTATAACATTGTAGACTCTCTAGGATTTGATAGAGATAGTTGAGATCAAATCCCTGAAATAAAATTTCTGTTTTCAGTTGAATGTTTTTGACTAGTATAAAGCAGACAGTCCCCCACTTTGCTGAAAGCACACGTATGTTATATCATTTTCCTTAATGTCTGTTAGTAGAATTAGCACCAAAAAAACCAAACCAAACAAACAAACAAACAAATTCTTTTCATGTCATCATTTCTAATGTGGGTGTGATGCTTTCCAGTGTGCTTTCTTAAGGTCTTTTCTACAGCACTTATTGCTCTTGGCATATTTTCTGTATGCCTAGGAAGACAGTACAGTTATTGCAACATAGAGCTAAACATGATTAGTTTGGATTAGTTCAGAAGAAAGAAGGAAAGAGTGAGAGAGAGAAAGAAAGGGAAAAGGGAAGAGAGAATGAAAGTCCATTAACAAAATAAAGAGGAAGAAGAAGGGAAATAGTAATACCACTCTTTTTATATTAAAAGCAAAATTTTTTAAAAAAGTGTTCTCTGTATGGAGTCATGTATGAAGAAAATGAAAGGAGAGCAAGGGAGGTATTTCCTTGGTTGTTAGGAAAATAACAAATCAGTTGTTAATTGGCAAGTGCCTAAATGGTTGGTTCCAGGCAGGGTAAAAATCTTTTTTTTTTTTTTTTTTACAACAGTGGGTCTCACATCAAGACAACAGGAAACCATTGAAACATCTCTGCTGAAGGAAATGGGCTGTCACCAGCTGTTCAGAGACAACATCCTGCAACAAATGTGGAGCTGCAGATGCCCTGTGAAGCACAGGGAACTTAATGCATGTGAGTCATCACCAAGACTTAGATGGAGGACAAGCTGCAGACCAGATTTGGAGGGAAAAGCTTTCTCCTGTTGTTTTGTTTTGTTTGTAATTTTAACCATTTTTTTTTTCTACTTGCTGTGTGCTTATGTTTTATTGGAAGAAATCTATTCTCAGCCCCGTTAAAGTGCCACAGATATCGGGAAAATCTTACAGACATATTGTGTTTTATTGCTTTAAAAAGGATATGGTCTAGGGTTATCAGCACTCCAGCAGTGAAGTTAGTTTTTAATATTTCTTTCTTTCCCTCTCCTTTAGGTTACTGCTAATATTTTCTCCCTTCCCTTCCCTTCCCTTCCCTTCCCTTCCCTTCCCTTCCCTTC